>PITB01009494.1:0-66954 GCA_004024585.1 Paradoxurus hermaphroditus
GGGGCTCCTCTCTCCCACTGGGGACAGAGCCTTGGCCTTGGATGACGGATCGGTTCAGGCTCTCCAGAGAAACAGGACTGGAGGAATATCTCTACCAATATCTGTATTTATAGACCTCTGTATTAAATATCTCCATATATCCCCATAGAGACAGATCTAAAATTATGTCACTATGTATTATCTTATTAAAAACAAGGGTTTATTTTTAAAAAAATGGCTCTCACGATCCTGGGGCCGGCACGTCTGAAATCCACAGGGAGGGCCTACGGATGTTTCCCTATTTCCTGGATGTCAGTACTTTTATCGCGTTCCCTTATATGTAAATTATTCTGTTGTGAATGGATTCGCGACCATTTAATTTCTGTGTATATACCACGTGTCTCCATCGGGTGACTGTGGTTTTACCGGATAGTTAATGCTACGTCGGGCAGGCAGGCCAGGAGGCTGAAAGGTCAGGCAGGAGTTGATGCTACTATTTCGACCCAGAAGTCCTTCTCTGGACAGCGTCGGTACTATCTGAGCAGGTCTAGCCACCTTATCCTGGGTCCCGCTCTCGTGGACGTTATGAAAGGGACACCGTTACGACGGACTCTGTGGCGATGGCCCACAGACGAACAGAGCCCCGGGCAGCGCATTCACTTGCTTCTTCCATCCCTCTTGGGAGCCATTGGCTCCAAACCTGACTGTTTAAACCTCAGAAGGACGGAGACCAAAATGAGCTGCCTCGGGACCGCGTGCGTAAATAAAGCCAAGCCACGCGCTCTGGGCGGGGAGGGGGGGCTTTGTTGACTCAGTGAAGAGCTTTCTGAGAGCACGTGTGATTGGCAAAGCGCAGCTGTGGGGCCCGGAAGAGCCGCGAGCTCTCCAGAAACGCGCCACGCTGTCTGGCAACCGCACGAGGCTTTGGAGAGAAAGGGCTCCCGGGGCGGCAGGGGCGAGGCCGGCCGCGGTTCCTCACACGCGCCTCGCTTCGGACCCGCCCGAAAGCCGGGGCCTTATTTGCATCCATCATGCTTGAGATGCTCGGCCACCAGCCCCACGTTTTCTTTTATCTTTGCGTGTCCGCGCCCGGTCCCGGCCGGGCCCCGGGAAGCCCCGGCGTTGTTTGCTTTATCTGAGCAAACAGCGATTTCCATTACGAACCTAGTCGGACTCATCTGAAACCTTGGAAAAGGCACACAGAGTCTATTTGGATGTTTACGGCTGCTGCGAGCGGAAGACAGGTGCTTGGTAATGAGTAATTCTGAGAGCTACTGAAACATCGTAACAGGCGACTCAGGGGAATGGTAATAGGCACGCGAGTCTAGGTTTAGGTTATCCATCCATATCTATCTCCATCTATCTATCATCTATCTATCTATCATCTATCTATCTTTCTATTATCTATCTTTATCTATCATCTATCTATCTACCATCTATCTATCAACACACACACACCCCTACCGGTACACCTGTGCGTACACCTGTACATGTAAGTGATGGACGTATAGGTACAGATGTGACATGACTGTAGATATACACTCAGAGGACGGGGGAGAGAGACATCAAATCAACGAAGTTCATTTTCTAGAGAAAGCATACTACTGTAAGGAACCTCAAACTTCTCGTATATATTTTATTGAAATTAAATGTATTATCAAATTTAGGAAGAAACAAGATTGGTGCAGCGACCTGATACCTGTTTATTGTTTTTATTATACAAGATGATGAGTGACTTAATTATGCAGATCCGTTTTATCCGTGTTTTTGGTCAATGTCTGGCTCTCTCTCTCACACACACACACACACACACACACACACACACAAGTAAACAACAAAAACATGAGAAATAAATGGCTATTTCTTTTGTTTTTATACAAGTTCGGCATCCCCACTGTTAAGTCAATGTTTACGATATGAAAACTATTAATCGAAGACATATGTTAAAAGCAATTTTATTTTAATTCACACGTAATATGACTTATTCCATGCTTATCAGAAGAGGTCAGTCACATGTAACTTACGTTAACAAATGTATGTATTGTTCGCCACGTTGAAATGAAATTTTTGTTCACTGAAGCAGAACCAAACTACTCGTTTTCGTGGGTAGCTTTTTGTTTACAGTCGGACGTGTGGGTGCGCACGAGGGCCACGGGCATCGCTGCCGAGGTTGTGTGCAAGGTTCGCGTTCCAAGATGACAGCTCTACATCCTGCAAGGATCTGTTAACCGAGAGCCGCACTTGGTTCTTTTGGGTTTGGAAGGGACTGGTTTTGCGTTCGATACTCTAAAAAAAAGAGTCTTCCTTTTCATTTCAGCAAACCATCCATGTTTTATCTTTTAATTGCCCAAAATGGTAGCACGATTTTATTCTACATAAAACCAATATTTATCCTAGCGTGAGTATTATCCAGGGACGTTTGGGGTAATCTATAACGCACAGGATGCAGCTTCAAGGACGCTTAGTACAAGTGTACTTGAAACCCGGCCATGGATGCTCAGGGATCCTGCCTCATTTTTCTCTGCGTCTTGCCCTAAAGAATAATGATACTTACTCTTCAATAGCATCGCATTGCCAGAAAATCAGATGCGCTGATACTGAAGTCCTCTGTTCCAGGAATACTAATTTCCGAAGGTGGTGCATTTGGCAGGATGCTCTTAGTGCCTCGTATGACGGGAGGAAACATGAATCTTTGAAAGAAACTCATTTAAACTCCCTTGAAAAAGCAACACGTTAGCTCTGGTTTTGTTTGTTTGTTTGTTTGTTTCTTGGGGTGGGGGAGTCTTCACTCCTTGTTTCATAAAAGCATTTCAGGCAAAATTCGCTGTGTCTTGGAGTAGCTCTGCCAGAGGCGTGTCTCCCGCAGGGCAGGGCAGAATTCAAAGCTCTATGGCAGCCGACGAGAGAACCATCCAGAATATTTCTTTGGCACATCTAGGTCACACTCTCAATTTTCTTGCACCGAACCCCTTATGTGTAAAGTAGCCGTGAAACCTTCGTCGTACAAGAGCCAACGTGTGCACCTGCAGTCTGGCACACCGGCGCCAGCCCCACAAGGCTGTGCGTCGCATCTCTGCTTTCCCCTCCTAGCAGCCTGAGGACCCCCGGGCCGGAAGGGCAGGTGGCTCGCTGTCTGGCTCAGAGCCCCGAACATCCTGCCCGCCGGGCTCCACCTCGCTCACTCGGCCCTGTCGGGGCTCTCCGGGGCGCGGGAGGCAGGCGCTCTCATCAGCAGAATGCCTTTTCTCTTTCCTGCACTTACTTGGAAATTGAGTGACGGTTTTTTTGTTGTTATTGTCTTGTTTGTCCCAGCATTTGGTTTTTACCAGATCGTTCATGTTCAATGCGATAATAAGCCGACCAAGTAATACATGAGATTTAAGCCAAGAATCTGTTTTGGCTTAAATTATGTGGAAAACAGACACCAACATGGCCCAAGGTGTTAGGTGTTTCTGGTCTCCGCGTGCAGCTCCTTGCAAGGGCGTGGCTGCCCTGCCCACACAGGTGGATGGACGTGGTCGGAGATCAGGCAGCACCCGGGTCAAGTCTCAGGAAAACCACTGGGACGCAAGATATACTGGCAGAGAAGGACTTGGCGCCTCCACACAGCACCCAGCACCGTCAGCGGAGGCGTTTCCTATGGTGATTGTGGTTTCCCATCTCATGGTTTCGAGCCCGTTTGTAATCATCTCATGCCATGGATAGCAGTCTTTTCGTTTTAATTATTAAATGTCCACATTTTAAAACACACGGGCACCCACACAGTTTATCTCAATAAAGCAACTTGTCAGGAAGTGAGTTTGGGGCCCTCGGGGTTCCGTCAGGGTCAGTAGACGCACTCCTGGTTTTCAGGTTTTCATGATCAGTTTATTTGTCTGGGTTAATAGTTCGTAACTTTCATTACTTATTACAGATTTTTTAAAGAACAAAGAAAAATGTGCTAATTTGAAAACAGTATTCACTGTTATGTAATAACATTATTTACTACTATTATTTTTTGAAGAGGGAGAGAAAGAGAGAGAGAGAGAGAGAATGATTCGGGGAGGGGCAGAGAGAGAGAGGGAGACCGAGAATCCCAAGCAGGCTCCACACTCAGCACGAAGACCAATGCCGGGCCAATCGCAGGACCCTGGGATCATGACCTGAGCTGAAATCAAGAGTCGGACAGTCAACGGACTGAGCCACCAGGTGCCCTTTCTATTATGTTCTTAATGGAATAAGATTCCTTTTACTTTACAGGCACCTTTTGGATCCTTTGGTCCCTTTCCCTTTCATAAAGTCCAAAATAAAAGTTGGGATCTTAGTGACCTTTTTCCTGTATCTTAAAGCAATTCACCATTTTAACGTTTCGGGAACACTTTCATCTTTTTTCACTGTTTCCAACACTGCTTAAAAAACCCTGAAACAATAAGAATGGAAGAATGATCAGATCAGCTGGGAAAGGATGAACCACAACAAAATAAACCCTATCACCTCACCTTGCATGTGTGTGTGCGTGCGTGCGTGCGTGCGTGCACAACTCCAAAATATTGGATCACCTTTTCAGGAGATGTAAAACCGACTCAACGTACATTCTCTGTAGTTCATTTTTAGTTTCACGAAACATGTTTAAGAATTCTGAATTTTTCGGAATCTGCCTAAAGTGGTAACGGGTAAAGCAATGAAGGGGGGTATGTTTCATAATCATTACTTAAATCAGAGAGTTAATATAAAGGCACTGGGGCGCCTGGGTGGCTCAGTCTGTTGAGCCCCCAACTCGTGATCTCAGCTCAGGTCACGGTCTCATGGTTCGTAAATCGAGCCTTGCGTAGGGCTCTGTGCTGATGGCTCAGCGCTTATTTGGGATTCTCTCTCTCCCCACTCTCTCTCAAAATAAATAAACATATATCTCTGTATATCTATAAACACGGATATATATACAGATCTTAGCTCTCTGAGATCTCAGAGCGTGTTCCCGTGTCCTAAATACATTTTATCAAGCTGAGAATCAATACCTGAGACACGTATGTCTATGTATGTTGTGTGTATGTCTACAGACAAAGAGGAAAACCCGCTGCTCCCCCCAGGCTAGCCCCCCAGCGGAGAACATGGCCGACAGGGACCAGAACCTGCAGCATCCTGTTCACAAGACGGACACGAGATGGAACCTTCGCACCAGTTAGGACGATGCTTGTCCACAGCTCATTTAAAACTTTTCTTACGTGAACAAAAAGTAGGTGTGCACGCAAAGCAATTGGAAGGAAATAGATGATGTAAAAATGAAAAAAAATTATTGGATTTATTCTTTCAATTAATGATTAGAAAACCGAAAATGAAAATTGCTTATAATTTTGGGGCAGAGAGGATGGTTTTTTCACTCTCTAAGAAAATGAGGAGCTGTCAAAACTTTGAGACAAATCAAAGCACTACTTCAGATGTGCTGTCACGATGCAAACAGGAGGGCAGAACGAGGAGCAATGGTAAGTGAGAAGGAATCCGGGGAGTATTTACGATCCGAAGTCAGATCTTACAGGGACGTTCACTCCAGATTTGTGTAAGAAGGCTTACGAGCAGAGAGTTCAGAGGACTTTACCCATTTTGCTCACATAGACCAAGAAGCTTGGAAAACATGTCAAAATGTGAGTGTGTTCTGTGAAAATTATGTTTTTGTTGTTAATGGAAACACATGTTAAGTAACTTTTAATATCAGAAAAATAAAACTTTTATTATTCTCTTTACAGCAAATATAAAATATCAGTGCTTTGGGCAGCTTCTTTTTTAATGTTTATTTATTTTTGAGAGAGAGACAGAGTATGAGCAGGGGAGGGGCAGAGAGAGAGGGAGACACAGAATCCTAAGCAGGCTCCAGGCTCCGAGGTGTCAGCTTAGAGCCTGGCGTGGGGCTGAAACTCACGAATGGCGAAATCATGACCTGAGCCGAAGCTGGATGCTCAACCCACCCAGCCACCCAGTTGCTCCAGTGCTTTGGCCGTCTTAAGTTAAAGGTCCTTTATCATAAAACATATGTTTTTAAACTCGACTCAGATTGAATTTATAATCCCTATGACTTCTCTATACATACATAAGAGTGCAGTGAAATTAGCAAACACCAAACTATACTGATAATTTATCATTAGTAGTCTGTGGTTTTTAGAAATAGTATGCGCTTCTGATATTCATCACCTCCTCGGCTTACTAGCTGCCGTGTGCCATGCAACCAAATACGGAACACAAGCTTGGGGACCATTCCCTCCTACGGCCTCAGCGGCTGAAGATCGGGCTTCAAAACTGACGATTCACTGTCCTACAAGCAACCGACCCTGCGTCATAGCATGCCGCCAAGGCGATTTTTATACTGAAAAAGAAAATAAAAAGCATTATCTGTAAATTTTATAGCAAATGCAACTCTAAGTGCAAATAAAAACTAAAACTTGTCTATTTACTATTCAATTACACATAGGATTTTCGGGTTTTGTTATATTGAGACAAAAAGCTCTCTTGGGTTGGGAAACTAACGCTTCACAACATGACTGGTGGAAACAGGCACCAGGATGCTCGGTCCTTTTCTGCCGGCATGGCGCTGGGAACACGCCGAGGGGGAAGTTCTAGACGTCACAGGTGAAACGTTAAAATGTATCTTAAAAAAATCTTTCCTTGTGATTGAAAATTCTTCTCATCGTACGTTATTTGTAAAATGGCTTAAGATATGAACAAATAACAAAAGGGAAAAAGTCTATTGAGCCAAGATGACAAGGATGAAAACTGTTCTTCTTGAGTGTGTGAGTCAGCGTTCTCCAGAGAAGTGGCGAGATGTATATTCTACCTGTATGTCTGTCTATCATCTCTTCTCTGTCTGTCTGTCTATCCACATGTCTATCTGTCTACCATCTATTCATCTATCATCTATCCATCCGTCTATCTTTCCTTCCATCTGTCCATCTGTCTCTATTCATCTATATGTCTTTCTGTCTGTCCTGTCTATTATCTATTTTTCCTCTCTCTCTCTCTCTATCTATCAGTCTATCTTTCTATCTGTCTATCCACCTATCTATCTATCCTTGTATAAAAAGATTTATTACAATAAATTGGCTCCTATGATTACGGGGGAGTTCCAGAATCTGGAAGCCTAGGAGAGCCAGCAGGCTAGTTCTAGTCCAAGTGTGAAGGGCTGAGAAGCAGGAGAGCCCATGGTGTGACTTCCAGTCTGAGTCCAAGTCTGAAGGCAAGAGGAGACTGGCGTCCCAGCTTGAAGATGGTCAGGCAGAGAGGGTTCTCCCTCACTCAGCCCGTTGTTCTTGTCAGGTGTCTGACAGCTGGTCTGAGGCCCGTCCACCCTGGGGAGAACAGTCTGTACTTACTCAGTCTACTGATTTAAACACTAACCTCATCCGGGAACCTCCTCACAGACACACTCAAAATAATGTTTAACCAAATATCTGGGCATCCCGTGGCCCAGTCAAATCAGCAGGTAAGATGGAGACTCTCACTAAGGGTTCATGGCATCTGAGAAAGGGAGCCCCAAGGCCTGTTCAGTGGTTTCCGGCCACTCTGCCCGGAAAATGGCGTGCGTCGGCCCAGGAGGGGTGTAGAACAGGCGTCAGAAAGGGCAGTACGCTAACAGATTCGCTTACATTTAACTTCACAGCCATACCCCTTCGGGGCGCGTCGTTTAGCTGCCAACTTACAGGGGACTGAGGGGGAGGGGCATTCGGCCGAGGCACAACGGAACTCACTTAGTGTGAGTAATGAGTAAGAGTATGATGTAAGAGTCATGAGTGTGAATGCGGCCGATAGGACAGCTATTCTAAGTCATCAGAACAAAGTCCAGCCCCAAACGGGTACTCGGTAAATACCCGCGAGGAAGGAGAGGCGGAACGGAAGGAAAGAAGGGAGGGGGGTTAGGGAGGTAGGCAGAGGGAGAGAGGAAGGTGCGGAGCCAGGTGGGCCACGGACAAGGTGAACCTGTTCCTTGGTTGCCTGGTGAAAGGAATACCCCTCAGTCTTGGGTCAGGAAGATGTAAAATTATTCAAAAGAATTCTCCAGCAGGTAGCAGATTTGAACACTTGTTCCTGCAAGGGAACGAGAGGCTGTATGCCGGGAACAGAATATCAGTTAGCGTCCGGCAGACTCGGGAGAGCCCCCCCGGGGGGTGAAGGCACGTGGTGCGTCCCCGTCTGGTGCCCAACACATGCTGCGTCCCGCGCCTCCCCTCAGAGAATGGAGTCCGTGCGCGTCTCAGGATGTGCACGGAGGCTGGGGGGGGGCTGGGCCTGCGGGGGGTCTCCACAAGCCTCCTCTGCATCTTCGGGACCCAGCCGCGGCCAGGGAAGACAGCCCGAGCCCTGACTTCTCCTCCCCGGACCCCCGTTGACAGCTCTGGTCCCCAGCCCGTGAGCCTGCCCCTCCCCGGGCCGGGCCGTCGGTCCTCCTCCTCCTGGTCTCCCTCCCGGGGCTTCCATCTTGTTCTCACGTCTTGAGACTCCAGTTGTCCGTCCACACATTTTCACTCGGGATTTGCGCACCCTCCTCCGGCTTCCTGTTACTCTGCGCACAATTCCTTCCGTCTGTCAACCTTTTCACTTTGGTCTGCTAACGAAACAAAGCCTCGCCTGTCGCTCTGCGGAGCCTCGGCTGGAGTCCTCCATTCCCAGGTCTTGGGGGCCGGGGGCTGTCCGGGAGGGGCAGGTCGGGGCGCTGAGCCGAACGCTCCCGCGGTGAGTCGAAGGGTCACGGCCGTCTGGGCATTTTGAGCGAGGCCACCGCAGCGGCACGGCCGGCTCCAGAGGGCCTCCTGAAGACTAACTCAGGGTCAGAACTCAAGGCCAGGGCGGGACACACGCTCTGAGAACTGACTAAGCCCCCGGCCAGCACGGGCCCTTCCCCCTAATCACAGGGCTCGTCCCCTAGAGGGTGCCCACGGTCGCGTGTTTTATAAAGCACCCACAAGTAAGACATCTTCGGATGATGTTTGTTGGCGGTCCCCAAACGGCCAAGGATCGGGGAACGGATTTTGTCATCTTGTTCCCCGGCTCCGGCCGCTGGTCCGTGTGCGTCCTGGCCACAGGCCTACTGGCCCACGCCTGCTCCGTTCGGGTTCGCCGCGTTCCAGGCCCTCCACCTCTTCTGGTTCTTCGCACGCAGTAGGCGAGCAGCAAGAATCGGCCGAGTGAGGAAATTCCCATCGCTGAAATCAGACTGCGGTTCAGCAAGCCCTTCGAAAGGACAGGGTCTGGACAGTGGAGTCGGGCGGGATTAATGCGCTTTCTCCACCTGATTGCTTTCTGATTTGCTCTGAAGCAGGAGAATAGATGTGCGCAGAAAGCCCACTTCGTCTTGTCAAAGTACTGGAATTTTATTTGGGTTTTCAAGATTCTAAGGAGGATAAATGCACCTTCGATGAAGCTAGATGGGCTGGAAAAGCAAAGTTCCTTAAACCTTATCCCCACTCCCTCTCCAACCAGTTACAACAGCTGGATGCTTTCTTTAGGAAAAAAAAAAGTTTTAAAAGTTCTGGGTATAAAACAAATTTTTGTACACAAAAATATTAAAAAAATTTTTTAATGTTTAATTTTGAGAGAGAGAGAGTGTGAGTGGGGGAGGAGAGGAGAGAGAGAGGGAGACAGAGAATCCGAAGCAGGCTCCAGGCTCTGAGCTGTCAGCAGGGAGCCCCACGTGGGGCTCAAACTTAGGACCAGCGAGATCATGACCTAGGCTGAAGTCAGACGCTTAACCGACTGAGCCACCCAGGCACCACCCCCGTGTACACCAAAAATTTTTAATTGCATTGTGAAAACATGAACTTGCAAAATTAATTAATTAATCAATCATGAAAGGGAAAAAAATAACTTATTTAAAACTTCATACGGTAGTCAGTTCCCATAAAGGTTATTGTCTCGTATTTTCTGGTAGACATATAATCTGTTTTCTTGATGGCCAAGGTCTGGCTTGAAAGGGTGCTGCATGCTTCCTCCTCACCCCCGAGGCGGAGCACTGGGGCGAACAGTGGCCTCCCAAGATTCCTGCCCGAGCGGAGCATCTGAACGAGAGCCTGTTTGGGGGCAGTGTGCTTGCAGAGGTGGTCAGCCAAGGCGAGCCAAGCCGGAGCAAGTAGGTGAGGCCAGATCCAGTGCCTGGTGTCCCTGTAAGAAGGTCCTGTGAAAACACGGGGCACGGAGACACGGAGGGCGGGGGCCCCAGGAAGGTGGAGGCAGAGACGGACGTGATGGGCGCACAAGTCAGACGCCGGCCCCGCCAGCGGCAGGAGCATGCGGGCAGGCTCTGCCCCTAGACCTCGGCTCCGGAACACCTTGGCGTTGGACTTGGGATCCAGGCTGAGAGAATAAACCCCAGCGAGTGGTCTTTTCTCCCTGCGGCCCCAGGAAACCGACCAGGCCACACGCTCCTGCACAGGCCCAGCCCCGCAGCGGCTCCTTGGTGGGGAGGCCCAGGGGGCTCGGGGGACCGCGTGCAGTCACGCCAGCAGCTGCAGGATAGCTGACCGCCGGGTCGCTTCAGGAGGGTGGCCCCCAGGACATTAGAACGGACATGGCAGCTCGGAGCCACGGTGGGGGCTTCATCCAGAGTCGGGGGGCACTCAGCCGCGGGGGGAACAGAAAAGCCCAGGAATGAGCACTGGCCGGGGCCCTCCGTGCCCGGGGGTGTGGGGCCCCGCTGCCGCCTCCCCCCACAGCCGGGCCCTCCTGCCCCCCTGCGAGTGAGGAGGATAGGGACACTGCCATGCGCCCTCAGTGAGGGGGGACCCCCAGGCCCGAGGGGCGTGGGCACGCAGCGCACGGGGAGCTGGCAGAGTCTGTGAGGACACCACGGTCGGGCGACACTGGAAACAGGCAGGCCGGGCGGTGTTTGACGCCCAACACCGCGTTCATGTGCAAGTTCAATTACCAGGCTTGGGGACTTAAAAAAAAGAAAAGAAAAGAAAAGGTTTCCTTCTGTAGGCACGGCTGCTTGGACCAAGTCTTTTCTGTCTTTTCATTTTCTTTCTAACCTAAGTCGTCAGGGGGGCTGATTCTGCATCTTCCTGTCTTACCTCCCCGAGGGCTGTAATTTGCTTAATACTCTTCGCGCTGACCCGGAATATAGCTGGAGGGAACGAACGGCTTAGTCGGCGGGGCCCCAGCTTTGTGCGCTGAGAGCAGGCTCCCGAGGAGGCGCCCCGGGCGGCGCGGCAGACCCTGCCGGGTCGCGGAGGTCTCAGAGCGTGAACCTCTCCCAGAAGAACCCGAGTCATGCAGAGGCCTCCCGGAGCTGCCTGCCCCCGAAGGCCAGGGAGCCAGGACGCCCTGCAGTCAGTAAGGAAGCTGCCAAAGGTGCGCGGAGACTGCAGAACATTCCAGAAGAATCTGGAAATGGGCTGGGCAAACACAGCATTTTCATAGGGCTTTATTTCGTCCGAGACGTCTGTACGAGACCAAGTGTCTAAAGTTCCCAAGTGCAGAGTCTTCGCAGCAAATACACGACTCTTCCTACTGGGGCACTTGTCTTCGCCCCGGCCTCCGTGCTCACACACCCCTGCACGTCTCCGCATTCGCGCAGAGACCGATGGTCTCCCGGGCAGGGCAGGCACCATCGCAGGCTTTCGCCGTACACTGGAAATCCCACACAAAGCACCACAGTAACACTTACGTCGGGGCTGGAAACCACGACGGACAGGCCGGCTGGGCCGGCTGTGTACTTAATTACACATATCCGCTTGGCTTCGGTTGCTTAACTAGACTCCTGGCTAACCAGAAGTCAGGTAATAACAGGCTGCGTTATGATGGAGTTCTTCTGTGGAACAAAATTAATACTTGTACCTCACGGTATAAATAAATATTATAAAGACCACATTTTTAAGCCAAAGAATTAAAATCCTTTACACAACGTTTCCCACAGATGATATTTTTAAAATTTGTTATACTAAGCTTACAGGTATTGAGCGCATTATTTTTACATAAGGGTATGCCCAACGTGAGACGCACGGCATGGGAAAATTTTGATCCGAAGAGGGATCGAGGCTGCCTGGGGGGCATCGGAATAGGGGAGGAAGTCAAATCCAGTGGGAGGTCCGACGGGGGGATACGTATTCACGGAGCAGGACCGACATCATGATTTTTCAAGGGGAAAAGTTACTATTAGAAGAAAAATATTTGGTAGCTCCCAGCATTTCACTATTTAAGGCATAAAACACTGGACATATGAGCTCTCCATGAATAAATTAGAATTGCTTAATGAAATTTTTAAAACTCAATAAGGAAAAATTGACACTTTTTAGCCCTAGTTTCCTCATCTTTAAAGTAACGGATTGACATTAGACACTGTCTAAAATCTTGCCCAATACAAAAAATCCATACTTTAGTATTTTTTAGTAGACAAAAGATGATGAAACCATTCTCTGTATAAAATTGCTTTAGAATTACTCTTTCATAGTGTTTGTAGAATATAATTTTTTAATTTAAATTCAAGTTAGTTAGCATACAGTGTTGTCTTGGTTTCAGAAGTAAAACCCAGTGATTCATGTCTTAAATATTACATCAGTGCGCATCCCGACAAGTGCCCTCCTTAATGTCCATCCCCCATGCCCCACCCACCGGCCCCTCCATTAACCCTCAGTCTGTTTTCCGTATTTAAGAGTCTCTTATGGTTGCCTCCCTCTCTGTTTTTACCTTATTTTTCCTGCCCTCCCTCTGTGTTCATTTGTTGTGTTTCTTAAATTCCACACGAGTGAAATCATATGATGTTTGTCTGTCTCTGACTGACTTACGTTGCCTAGCATAACACACTCTAGTTCTACCCGCGTTGTTGCAAATGGCAAGATTTCATTCTTTTTGATCGCTGAGTAGTATCCCATTGTATATAGATGCCACCCCTTCTTAATCCGTTCATCAGTCGATGAAGAGTCGGGCTCTTTCCGTAGTTTGGCTACTGCTGATAGTGCTGCTATAAACATTGGGGTACATGTGCCCCTCTGGATCAGCACTTTTGTATCCTTTGGATAAATACCTAGTAGTGCAATTGCTGGGTCATGCCACACTATGTTTCAAGAAAATATTACCCGCACAAAAAGAAGTGCTTTTGTACTCTGTTCTTTATGATTCCCAGGTATGCTATTCTGATAACTCGTTTTCCAGACAAAACTCGAGCTCGACGGCAGGGACCACTGAAGCTGCGTCCACGCGCCTTCTCATCGGCGAGTGACCAAGTTTGAGGAGGTCCGTAAAGATTAAACCAGTTTTGTAGTTGTTTTCAACCCACATGTGACAAAATACTTGTTGGGGAAGTTAACTGTTCCTTTTAGAAACTACTTTGATGTTTTGGCCTGGGAATGGAGTAATTTGGGATAACTATTCAGTCCTTTGACCTTCCTCTGACATAAAATACAGGTTTTTTTAAAAAAAATTTTTGCAGAGAAAACCAAAGCATGAGAAATAAAAGTTAACCGCCCTTAAATGTGTTTCAACCAATCAGACAATTCAGTTGGCATTTTCAATGTTTTCTAGGCTTTTTGTTAATCTGAGGCTGAGACCAGAGTGAGATGAGTGAGGCATTAACCTCGGATGCAAAATTTAAGGAGAGACCAAAGGGTGTAAGAAGATGAATCATATGACAGTGCAATATTTAAGAGAATAATAAAATTAACACCAAAAATCCACGATGAGCAAAGCATCACTTTCGATAAAGACAAGATCAGTGTAAGCACATCACGTCTCTGATGGTTCATCTGGCCAGCAGTGAAGAGTTGTGGAAATTGAGTGGAAACGCCAGATACTTCAACCGAAGTCACAGAGAGGGATGGAATATGTGCCAAGTCAGACCCTCCCACTGGGGTTGGCTCGCCCTTCCAGGGAAGGTGCAAGGAATCTGAAGCCGTACAACTGAGCAATAAAGTGACAAAGCATACTGTCGAAGCTAGTGGACTTTCTGGGAGGAAGGGCTGGACCTCCCACAGTTCAGCCAGGGGATCGTCCTCGTTGGAGAAGGTTTGGTGCCCACCGTCCACGCAGAGCCTGGAGTCGCCCCGGGGAAACACAGGCCTGGCTAGGCTGCCCCGCTCTCCACACTTAGGCTCCACATTCTTGGTCATGCTTCTAAGTTTGCCCATCATTTTTTGCTTCTGTGGGAAGTAAATACAAGAACATCAAGAAAGAAAACAGAAGAGGAAAGAAACTGGAGGCAAGGCAGGCAGGGGGATGTCTTGAAAACTGGTTTTCAGCCATCTACCACGAAAGGATCCAAACTTAAAGTTCCTGAGGAATAAAATGAGCACAGCTGCCCGGGGATCAGTGCTTTCCTTGAGACTTTGAAGTTCTATAAACAAAGAGTAAGTGATAATTGACAATCTATACCACTGTTTTCTTTACCCTAGGAGGGAGTTTCTAGACTATCTTTGGTAGTTCCTTCTCGAGATGAGAATAAGTGTAAGGTCATGTTTGTAGTATCTTTAATCTCACGTTGCCTGTTAAGTACATTCCTGAAAGACATCCCTGAACTTGAATCCTCTTAGAGGCTTCATGTATGAAGATTTCATAGCCCTGTTAGAAGATGGATTAAAGCAATATTGAAATATTTACTCAAAACTTACAGAAAATGCACAGCATCAGGTGACTGAAAGAAACACAGCACAGGGGATGACAGATGAGTTAAACGCCACTGAGAGGATGCTAGCTGCCTTGAAAACTCGCTTGAGACTAGGCTTTTCTTCCCCTGTCCAAAAATGAAAGTGCTGAAAAAAGAAGAGAATTTTTGCCTCAATATTCTGGGCAGGCAGACAGCTCTGAGCAGTGCATAAGTGTAAAAGACACAGAAATTTGAATTCATAAAACTTTATCCTGATAATATTTTCCAATGCTTCTGGGTGAATAATGCTTCAATGATAAAATTTAAGCCTGTGTGTGTTTGTATATCTGTTCTTAACTATGCTAGCCCTGTGAGGTTTTTTTTTCTCCTCTTCTATCTTCTTTAGAAATAATAATAATATTTTGAAAAGATCAATGTAATTTACTACTTCTTCAAAAAGTCCACGATCTCTTATAATGTAATATGTCATTTTCTCACTTTTTTCAGTTGAGTAGCTAGTTCAATCTCTTCCTACCTGTAGAAACATTATTCTGTTGCATCAAGTAATTTACTGCTTCACAAAAGTGTTTTCTAGTGGTTAAACAGATGCATTGGCAGAAAGGAGATGAACATCAAAAATCTGAGGAGAAAGTTTTATAGTGGTGTCTGAGAGTCTAACTTCAGTTAAAAAGTCATGATCCCACAAGAAAGAAGTCAGTGTAATGACAAAGAAGGACTTACCCATACAGCCTAGAATGAACCAAATTTATAGAAAACGTGAGGTGCTTCTATGCTGAAGAGAAAGCAAGCACAAGTGATATGCCAACAGAGCTCAGAGTGCATAATGACCAAAAAATTAAACAAGTACCAGGTTGTGAAGGGAAATGAATGGAAAGTAAATGCTAAGAATTCTGGTCTTTAGACTGTAGGCAATTGGATGTTTTAACAAAAGGAGGACAGATTTTGGTATGGAAATGCAACTCTAGAGGCAGACTAAATTGCAGCCAGAGGACAATGAGAAAGTTATTCTAATAATCTGGTTACCATGGTGGAACTATGACCTGAGTCTGTAGACCAGAGAGGAAGAAGAGACGGAAAAATATTAAGGAAATAGAGCTCAAAATTCATACATGCACTTCAAAGCAGATGGCAAGGTAGAAATGAGTACAATGTTTTCTACTATGGTTATCTGGGGGATATCGCTGAGAGAAAAAGAATGCCATCATTACACAATATTGTTTTTGAAAATCCAGATCATATAAGAAGAAATGTCAAGTAACTTGCTTATATAGTGGAGAACAGGAAACACATAAACTCTCTGGATGACGTTGTCTTTCCAGAAAAAAAGAAAAAGAAACTAATGAAAATTACTAGAATGTATAATAAAATTTGATAAGGTGGCTAGATATAAGCTAAATATACAAAACCATAGTTTTCCTCTATACTTTCAATGATTCATTAGAAATAAAAATGGAAACAAATTATTTCATTTTTCCAAGTCAACAAGAACTATAAAATAGCTAGGAAAAAGATTAATAAGAAAGGTAAAATATCTGTACCATAAATTTTATCGAAGACCATAAAATAGATCGGGTAGACATTTAGCTGTAAATGTCATTTTCTTGAATAAGAAAACTTAAACACATAAAAAAATTTATTTTTTTCCCAAGTAATATGCACATGTGATACAACTTTAATCAGAATAAAACTTTATTTTGAACTGAGTTAAATGGCTTAAAAGGCCAGGTATGAGACAGAGACAATTCTGCTCACCAAGATTCCACATGCTTCTCTGCATAGCACAATCTGTTCTATTCTGTTGTTGAGACCACGTGACTGGTCTGGCCAGTGGGAGTACTTGAGAGTGAGTGTGGTGTTTCTACAAACTTTTCTTTTGTGAAGACAAATTTAGAACCTTCACTTTGAAATGATGGGGCCACAAGTTGAAGGAACTGGATCCAATTGGAGTCATCGACAGGAGCAGAGCTGCATTAACCCATTCCCACAGGGGATTTGAATGAGACACGCCTGGGCCGAATTGTGCATTAAGACGTAAAGATTACTTATTTCCTTTTTGCCTAGCCTAATCTGACTTGAAGCAATATGGAAAATAAAGATTTTATTTTTTTATTTTGAATAACTTTTTTAATGTTTATTATTTTTGAAAGACAGAGAGACCACAGGTGAGGGAGGAACAGAGAGAGAGGGAGACACAGAATCTGAAGCAGGCTCCAGGCTCTGAGCTGTCAGCACAGAGCCTGATGTGGGGCCCGAACCCATGAACTGTGAGATCATGATGTGAGCCAAAGTCAGATGCTTAACTGACTGAACCACCCAGGAGCCCCTGGAAAATAAACATTTTAGAATGGATGTTAGAATTTTAAATATCAGAATAACGAGCAGACGCTTGCCTTAACGTATTTTAAAATGTACATAAGGTCATTATCTTGCAAATGAATATTACACTGGCATGAGAGAACATACTAGCAAATATGTATGGAAAGTGAGTGCATACAGAAACGATGCATGACAAAAAGGAATTTCAGTTCGGGAGGGTGATATAGGGATACTGCATAAATGGCTTAAACATAATTAGTCATTCATTTAGAGGAAAACAAAACCTAGTTGTACTGTACACAAAAGAAAATCTTTTTTAAAAAGTCTTTAAAAAATACATGGAAAATTTGAAAACACTTTGGGAGATATTTGTGTTATTAAAAAACAAAGAGCCAGAAATGAAAGACAGACCTATTTGATCACATTTTTTAAAAATAGTGAAAGGTAACAAAGTCAAAGGCAACGTACTGGCTGTCCTTGCAACATATGCAAATGGCAAAGGGTGAATATCATCGCGATTCTACAGAGCAGTAAGAAAGAGACAAACAAGGTTAATGATGAGTGGATTCACAGAAAAGGCTGTTCCTCTGACCAATACATGTGAGAAAAGCTGCTGAACACCACTGTTAGAGAAACACAAATTAAGGCAACAGTGAGAAATCTTTTTTTTTTTTTTTTTAACCCCACCAAATTAGCAAAATGTAAAAGTGTGATAATAGCCAGTAGGAATGAGAGTATTGAAAATACTCATATTCACAAATTATTGCTAGGAATTTAAATCCTCGCGGTCTATTGGAGAGTCATTTATTAAATCAAAATGTACATACTCTGTTCTAGCAGTCTTTCTTTTGGGAACATAAAATACAGAAATATAAAAACGAGTAATATGTAAGGATATCTAAATATTATTCTGCATGTGGTATCAAAAATCAAGATCACTAGGAATATCCATTAATGTTCGCCAATGCGTGAATAATTTGCACCTACCCCTATGGTGACCTGTTACACAGCTATTAACAAGGATAAGTTGTACAGTCACTGAATGACAGAAAGTCCATGATTCAGTCCTGAGAAAACTCCATTGTAGGGTAATGGGTTTGGTATGATCTTTTCTCTGAGATTGCTCAGTGACGATAAGACCACCCTCCCTGCGGGTGCTGTCGAATTTCTACCCCTCTTGGCCGTACCAAGGAAAGGACAGCTACCTCCAGTCCTAGCAGCTTAGCCTCCAACACAAATCCAGGGGTAGAAGATGAGGAAAGATACTAAGGTCATTCTGGGCTCTTTTTTCACTAGTAATAATAGTATATACCGGCTTTTTAAATTAATAAATAGGATTTAACAAGAAAAATCACTGAGCAGATGAAAAGCCCATCAGGTTTGAAAGGCTGGGGTCTTAGGGACAGTGGGTATACTTCTCTTGTTTGTCACCTTTAGAAACTTTCAGGGAGGAGACCTGATAGCACAGACGTGCCAGTGCTCTGAAGACACAAGTGTGTTTCAGTTAAAGCAGAAGAGACATACTCAGGGTCAATGGCACCAAAACGCTGCACACACTGACAATGCTGACATTCCACTTGGTGCTGAAGTCATGTTTCTGGATTGGCCGTGAGACTGGCAGTTGGTCAATGGAGGCGAGAGGACGGGTCACAAGATTTGGTGACATTGGTCTGTGGGCATTGACGCCTTCCCTAGTGATTTCTTAGCAAAACTGATCAAATTTGCATTCACTAGCAAAAGCGGATAGCCTGACAATTACATTAAACGTTCTCTGTGCAACTTTATACTCACAACAACTAGGAATAACTGAGCATCTTGTTTGTAACTGAACAAAATAAAATAGTATCGTTAAGCGAATGTCTTAAATATTAGCCATTGTAGCTATGTTGGTTATTGGGATTCTTTCAAGCATATGTAATACTTTGTCACCTGAGAGACTTCCAGCGAAGCAGCCTAATACTACAGAAAGGGATTGGAAAATCTGTAATTCTGGCTTCACCCTTACTAGCTGCTGTATACACTAAGCTTCCATTTCCTCATATGTAAAAACCTTCAGAATATATACGTGTTAGAAATTACAGCTGGACAGTTCCTAATACGTGGTCGGTGCTTGGCTTTGATGTTCATTTTGTAAGGCTTATTTTCTTGGTAATTATATAGGTATTTTTTCTGGGAGCACAACTAAATGAATGGGGATTATAAATTATTGTATATTGCTTTGGTTTTCAATGTAATAAGGAAAAACTGCTTTCTTCTCGTAAATAGTTTATTAGTTTAAAAATATTCATATTAATACAGCTGGAATTATTGGGTTGCTGCCAGATTGGCTTGTCTTATTACCAATAATGACGGCGGTGATATCAATAATAATTTTGACATCAGAAAAGAATTCTAGCTGCCAGATAGATATATCATGCTGTCATTATCTATTAAACTCGATCACGCCATGAAAGAGTGTATCGATAGTTGGAATTATCACATCTCATCAAAGGCGATAGAAGGTCGTCTCTAAGAGATGGAAATCAGCGCTGTGGACCTTGAAGGGCCACGACCCGAAGAAAGATCTCGGACTGAAGGAAGACTCGACCTGTGTGCTCTCTACAAACCCTGTACAACATGCTAAAGCAAGGAGTGATCGTACCTCGCTGTCCAGTTAATTTCTGAGATTGTTTTTAGGGAATCTTAACCTTGCTATGAAACTGCAAATAATTTTTACTATTTTACTCCTAATTCTAAAAGTCTAAATGAGTGAACAAAGTCACAACGTACCCGTTGTAGGACTGTTACGTATCCTCACCTGCGATATGCTAAGATGAGATTCATTCATGCTGGGAAACAGCATAGCTACACCCTAGAACAATCCGTACACATCGGTGTCTTCTCACATACACAGGTGGGCAAGTGTTAATGCGCTCAATTAGACCCCGGGTGTGTCTGAGCTATGCCCACCCCCCACCCCCAGCTGGGGCATAAAATAAATGGTTACAAAGCAGAGCTTCATAGCAGCTCAGTTGAAAGCAAAGGTAGTTAAATTATATCTCCAGCTTTGTTTTACTTTTGCTAAAGAGTTTCAGGTGTTGTTCCTGCTTGAAGCTCTCCCGAGTGTTGCAAGGGCAGGAAGCTAAGACAATTGTGCCTTCTCAAAGATGCCTTCAACTGACATCTGTGGGCCAGCACTTCCCCAGGTGGGTTCCAGAAAGCTAGTTTCTGGGGAGGTTATTCTGTATTTTGCAAAAAAACAATTTAATGTCAATTATGCTTGTGGAATGCTAGGTTAAGGACACGTGTGCAGATTTTTGTCGGGTTTGGGTTTTGTTCTTATTTTATCATTTATTTCTGTAATGCTTTTTAAGATTAAGGGGCGCCTGGGTGGCTCAGTCGGTTGAGCGTCCGACTTTGGCTCAGGTCATGATCTTGTGGTCTGTGAGTTCGAGCCCCGCGTCGGGCTCTGTGCTGACAGCTCAGAGCCTGGAGCCTGCTTCCGATTCTGTGTCTCCCTCTCTCTCTGCCCCTCCCCCACTCATGCTCTGTCTCTCTCTGTCTCAAAAATAAATAAACATTAAAAAAATATTATTATTATTATTTATTTAGGTAGAGCGAATGGATTTTGAAGTAGGTCCTGTAGGTACGGGATCATTAGACACTTTTTTTCTGGAGACTTCTCACAGAACCGGCAAACCTTGGGCACATTTCGGGCAGTATGGTAGCTGCTGCTTAATGCACATCCTGGAAAAGAAATGTCACGAGGGTAAAATGTCACCAGTGTGTCTTCACCGATTTAGAACTTGTTATAAATTCAGACCTGACCGAGGACTGTGTCTGTGCTGCCTTATCCATGAAGAAAGGGTTTAGTAAGCAAATTAATAGAGTAAACTAGAGTTTTCCATACTGTGCTCTGAGATATTAATAGGTATTCCATGAAAGAGGATTTTATGGACAAATACGTTCAGGAAGCCCGACGCACTGTCCACCTCGGAGAGCAGCAACGTCGGTGAACCGAAGGCTCCCGAAAACCCCAGAAGCTTCCTGGACTTGCGTCATTCCAGGATAACTCAGGAGCAGTTACTAACGGACACGTCCCTCGACTCCTCTTTCCTTCTTTCCAGAAAAATAATCTGTAATTTGGGAAGTGCTGTTATAAGCAAAGCTGGGTGGTCTCTACAACCACGAGGCCCAGCTTTTAGAGTCAACATGGGATACGGTGCAAGGAAGGAAAGGGCTGGAGACGGAGGAGCAGTCTGCTTTCTCAGCCCTCCTCTCCCACTTCGGATACTGCGTGTTGCTTTATCTTTCAAAGGGGGGCACGGACGTCTCTTCCTAATCCAGCGCGGAGACTCTCAGCCCTTGGCCGCCGCCCCGCTCCGGAGGCCCCGGCCCTCCCGTGGATTGCTCCACACAGCTATTAGCCGCCTGCTCAGGTATTTAAATATTAACCATGTACCATTCTGATCTTTTTATTGAAGGAAACCTCTTCTACCTAGAAACTTTTCTGCAGCTTAGTGTGTCCATTTATGAGAAAAGAGAGCTTTGAGGAGGGGTTCATGACTCAGATCTTGGCTTGTGCAGCCCGAGCCCTGCCCACCTGTGTTATCGCCAAGCAGCCATGAGGACGTTTGGGTCCCGGTTCAGAATGCCTGGGGAGCATCGAGAACAAAAAGATGCAATAAGCTACCTCCAGGTTTCCCATAACACGCTAATAATAATAATCTAATAATAAGCCACCAAAATTTAACTCAGTCCTTGCAAATATACACCAACTCTTTCTCAGTAGAAGATTCTGTTCTCGACTTGGTGACTTTTTGGAAGTCCATGTGAAGGCCTGGTTTTCATGCAGGTGCCCTGGTAACACTCCAGCCAGTGCCCCTGTTTTCATCTCACAATAAGAAGACCGGCAACCAGTTGCCCTAAGGAAATTCAAGTAGGGACTTCGCACGCGTAATTCGGACGCGCTCCTCGCCACGCAGATAGCTTCGCACCAAGTGACCAGTTTGCTTACAAATCAGCCACTTATGCTTTCTGAATATATAGACACCCAGCAGCTATGGCTCTCGAAATCATGATGAGAATTAAAGCCATCGTTCCCAGCCTGTTCATCCAGGCTCTTTACAGTTTTAACTGATTAACATCAACCTGTTTATCACCTTGCTGTTTGTTTAATCACTCAGTCTGCGCGGCGGCCATGGATAAAGTGATCTTCATCGTAGAGATGAAGGAATTAATCAAGCGAAACAGTAAAGAATGATTTCAGAAATCTTTTGAGAGAGATAAATAACTCAAAGTGCTGAATTATTGAATCTTTAGGGTGTATTTATTTATCAGGCAGTCAAAATTTGCCATTTTAAAACTCATTCCATTTTTCTTTCATATTAGCTGGTTGTCTGCAAGGTGACATATAACCACCAAAACTGAATATGCAATCAACTTGTGACTTAATACGAGAAAACTTGATAAATCTATTCTATTATGTTTAAAAACAAACCTTCACAGTGTTCAGTCTGAAAAGCTCAAATGATCTATAATAAAGAGGGAAATCCTAGCTCCATCCCGACCCAGGCATTCTAAATAGTTTCGTGATTGAATCATGTACCCTTGGAGGAAACATTTAGACTCTTTCACTTCAAACTCCCACTCAAAGGAAGGAATACTCTCTCCAACCTTCCTGAGATATGTCTCCCAGCCACCTTTTGAGTGTCGTGTGCTAGAGGCTCTACTGGGCAGACTGCCGTGCGGTTTGCCACATGCCTTGTTCACTATGACTTGACTCTTTGGTGGGTCCTGGCTCGGGTCTTCAACATGACCAAAACTACCCCGTAACGTGTCTTTCACACGTATTTCACAAATACTTGAATGCCACCACCAAGTGTCCTACTCCCTGGTCTAAATTTCTGCAGCTTTAACAATCTTCGGCTATTCCTCCTATCGTGTCATTGAAGACCTTTGCCAGCCCACCCTCTGGATATTCTCCTTTGCAGCCTTCCTTTCTAGGTGTGCCTTCTCAAGCAGGAAGTGCTGCTCCAGGTGTAAAATGACCAGTGTGGAGTCTGGAGCATAAAAGGAAACTAGTCGAGAAACTCACAGAGTGACTCTCACCTCTATTTTCTGGATTCTAGGCTTGAAGCGAAGACCGTCCTAGGGAGTAAGGATCAATCTGTGGCGCCCGATGAGAAGACAGAGCTGTCTCGCCATGTATACCTGAATGGGTCACACATTCAAGTTTCCCAGGAATAAAAGGAAACGAAACAGTAATAAAAGCCTCTCTTTTCCGGTCCAGTTGAGACATGTTTTTTTTTCCAACTCGACCATGAATGACCAAATCAATCATGAAGGCCCACAAACGAAGCCCCCTACCGTCACGGCACATCTGCACACACAAACAGAATGCGTACTGATGAGTCAAGAGAGGCATGGCTGCTTCAAAATAAAAAAGAAGAAGGTGTAGAACAGCAAATCCTCCGTCTTTTGGAAGTCTGGTTCGGCGCCTTATTCGTTAATGAGTCAAGGTGATGAAATCAGGGCTTATGAATGTGGGCATAACAGGTGTATTTCAAGGTGTAGTGGGTGGATTTACTGTCCATCAGGTTCGCCTGCTTGTGTCCATTATCCTTAGTGTCGCTCTTTGACGAGAGAAGATACATACTCTTGAGTGGTGAGTTGACTTTGGCTTCAGATGGTTGGCTATCTGTAAGATCTGCCCACACAAATTTTCAAGATTATGTGATCCCGTTGATGGTCGGTTGTTTTTACTGAACTATTCCATGAGATTGTGATCAGGAAATTTTGAAAGTGATCAAACTTCTTTTTTTTAAAGCGTCCTTCCCCTAAATTAAACTTCAGAACAACAGAGAGTTTTGTCTTAAGTAAGAATTTGTCAACGGCCAACTCTCCAGCTCTGCAAAACCAGGCACTTCATTGTTATTCCATGGAAACAAAATGTGATTGTAATAAATGTCCAAATTCCTTCCTCCAAATTGCAGATTTCTTTTTGTCTTTTTTTTGGGGGGGGGGGTTCGTATGAAATAAAGTTTTCGTTCACCTAAGAAATCACTGAAACATTCATCCTGTTTTTGCAGGTTGTGTGGAGCCCGCCCGATACTAAGAAACAAAACGCTCTACACCACTTCTTTTCCAATGGGTGTGGCTCCGTGGCCAGCCTCCCCCATGGGACGCACTTCCTGAAAGGCCTCTGCTTCCATGAAAATGTGGCTAAAGCTTGAGTCACGTAGAAGTTTCAAGCTATGGATGTGATGAGAAATGCCCATTAAGTGAACAGTACACAACATTTCTTATCAAAAACAGATTTCCATGCCTGAGACCTGTATCCCGATCCTTGCATTTGATGTCACTGGGGTGACGGGATTGTAATCTAAGAAAGAGAAAACACTGAAGCCACTTGGTGAAGGATTTAGAAACCACATTCTTTTCCTAACAAGAGAGAAGGGTCACGTTTACTAGTTTGGGCTATAAATACGAAAAAATAGAGTCAAGCATTTTTCTTACAAATTTGAGGCTCAAACCACTTAACAGATATGGTCTTTGCACCCTTCCATTTCTGAAAGCATATTTACATGAAAGTCCCTCTGGAGTGTACTCCTTGGACGAAAGGTTGCCATTGCCCCAATGGCTGCAAGACAAACGCTATGGCTCAGTGAACGCACCACGGAGCGCATGTGGGGCCACGTTTTCACATTAAAGAGAAAGGTTCACGGATACACGCGCACGCACACGCGCACCAGCCCTGCCTTTAAGTCTGGTGTCCGTAGACCCTTCTGTCTCCCACGCTTACGGCCCCTCAGTCTGCCAGGCAAGCGGAACCCCCATCCACTCCCCAATCAAGCAACTCCCCCATCTGCTAGGAGAGGCCAGGGGCCTTGCCCGCTTACACTTGTCTGTCAGCTGCGTTGACAGCATGGGAGGGGGCCTCCCCCACCTTTCCTGCCCATCAGCTCTGCTGACAGGTGCAAGCAGGCAAGGGACTCCCCCTCCACCCCATTCATGCCCATCAGCACATCTGATGGACACGGGCGGGTGGGGGAGTCCCCAGAGCCTCTCGGCGGGGAGGGCAGGCACAATTCCGCCCTGGGTGGGGCCCGGTCTGGATGCGGCTTCACAGTCTCCGTTGACTGGTGGGGAGACGCATGGCTCCCAGCTGTTCGCGCGTCTGACAGTGAGTCACCGTTCACCCACATTGATTCGCAGTCACGCCTCTGGCCGACCGCGGACCCTGTCTGGGCCACGTTGGATGGGGGTTCAGACAGGCATATTTAAGCAGATTGGAGGCAGGGGATGGAGAAAGCAGGGAGATGGGAGGAAAGCGAGGACCTGCCGGATGGACAACCGGAGGGTCACGGTACAGAATCCAAGGAGAGGATATGGGGCCAACACATTTCAGTCGAATTGATCACTGACCAAACACTCGGAGTGTAAAAGGAAAAGCTCACTGGATATTGAAGAATACAATGGTTTTCCTTATATATTTGTGCCAAAGAGACTTGGCAAAGGCGTCTTATCGGTTCAGATGAGCTGGAAGAACTAAATGTCTGATGAGGTTACCCCCAATCAGTCAAGCAAGTATTTATTGAACACCTACTACATGCCGGGCCCTGAATAATACATTGTTCCTCCCTCCCGAAGCCCACACACAGCCTCTGGGCACTTTCTCGCCTCCTGTGAATCCTGGGACCCTGGACACACCACCGGAGTTCTCCTGCTGGCCCAGGGATAAGTCTCTTTGGTGAGCTGTGTTTACACTGTAATAATGCCATAGGGAAATTTAATAGAATCACACATAACTTACGACACGAAACAAGAAGCATCATTATTTTCTTAGTCTTTAAAACCAGTGTGGTTGCTTGTCCTGGTCTGGGTTTGCTGTGCAGCTTTGACCACGGTCAACAGATTCAACGATGGGAAATAGCCCTAAATACCAAGTTCCTAAAACAAAACCAAATCAAAAACAAAAAACCAAATCAAACAAAAGGTAATGTTTTTATAGGATAAAGAACCCATTTATTTTAATCAGCTTCCTCTCAGGGTCTTGTTTCAACTTTCCTTCCTTAACTTCACATTTCGATTACCCGGACTAGAAACTTTCAACACAGGCGCATGATAAAGGACATGTCCGAACACACACACCTTGGGCTTTCGACCGACAGGAAGATTACAGCGCTGCAACCGCGTGTAGCGCCCGTAACTCCGCGGCAGGGTGCGGAAAACAAAGAGCAGCAACCGAAGCGGTGTCCCGGCCTTCCGCGCTAGGTCGGAAAACACCGCCAGGCTAACCTGGCTTTTACGTGCGATGATTTTACCTGGAAAAATGTCAAGCATTTTGGGTCTTTCCTTTCATGAATTCGCCCATATCCTCACCAGACACAACACCAGTCACTCAGGGGAGGGCGGCAGCCGTGTCCGTGTGGCCCAGCATTCTGGGCATTCTGGAAATCTGGGTCTCTCAGGCCAAGGTCAGACCCCCAGAGAGGCCGTGGGCCCGTGGGCCCATTTGCACTCGGCATCTATTTTCTCCACGCGGACACCGTCCAGACCGAGCTGCTCTCCAGGGACCTCTCGGACACAAAGGGAACCATCCCAGAGCCCTTTTATTTATTTATTTTTATTAAAATTAAAGTAATAATGAAGAGTCCTTTCCCGAGCGTTGCCTGCGTAGGACGTGTTGCTAAAAGCTTTTCTGAAGGAGCGAGCGTGGCTTTGATTTTGACGGGCACTCGGGGGGAGTAGACGCAGTTTCTGAGGTGTCACCATTTAGATGGAAGAAGGAATCTGTGAGCGGTGTGTGGCTTTCCGAATATTCTGCCCCCAGTTGTAGCCGTTGCGTATAAAGCTGTTAAAAGCTATGGAGCCAAGTGCGCGGTAGGAAAGCGTCCTTAGCGTTCCCTCCACACGCGTGAGCGTGACCAGGAAGCCAGGCTTTGCAGCTGTGGAAGGCACGCATTTTCTTCCTTTTCTGTCATCGTTGGCTGAGCGAGACAGGGATGATGCAGGCGGGCGCGGAGCCCACGTCTGCAGGGTCGGGAGCTGGCGGCACACGGCCCTGGTGCGCTCCGCTTGACCGACTAAACCTTCAAATTTATGAGCTCTTTAGGAGTCGACGTCTTAAGCCAGTTATCAAATATTCACATTTTCGGTCTAATTTGTTTCATCCTACTTATTCAGTCATACTGGAGCTCACCGAGTCAGACGGCAGCATCGGGAGATCACTTGATTTTACCCCCCTTTCTGAGGGGCAGGAGCACGCTCCCGCCCCGACATGTGAGATGAGGGGATGAGACGCAGAGAGCGGGGTCTGCACACATGTACACAGCACGGAAGTGGTACAGGTAGAGAGGTCCAACCTGTTCCCGTGCGTCTTTGGCAGATGAGACGTGGATGAGGACACTGAGGGCTCACCCTGAGGCTGGGCACCGCTGGGGGGGCCGGCCTGGGGGCGGACACTGTGGCCCGACTGGGCTGGGGCACCAAACCCGAGTCTTTCTCTAAACCAGGTCACACTAAACAAGGTGCGGTTCCAAGTCACAAAACACGACAGCCACTTCTAAAAAATGGAAGAGAGAAAGAGACTGTACAGAGTCTATTTGTTCTGAAAAGTCAACGTGACTGAAATTTTAAACTCGTATCGGCGGATTTCTTAAATTTCTACGTAGCGGTGGAAGTCGTCAGCTTTTTGGTAGGCAGGACGAATTTTAGACGTCCCGGGTAGGGTACCACCTCAAACTTTTGTTTTCGAAATCATAGTAAAACAGTTAGATTCTGTCTAGCAAGACCGCTTTGGAAACGTGAGGCATTTCTGAATAGAATCCAAACCGGCATTGATGTTCCAATAACACAACCCGTGACCGCCTCTCTGCTTCCGTGTGAGCCTCAGGTTTTCGGCCCGACTCCTGGGCTGTTGAGACGCTCGACCGACATCAAAATGGCCCGACAGCCGTGGAGCCGGCTGCCTTGCCCACATCAAAGGTCCGTTCCGACTCAGCCGCGGCTGGGTGAAGTCTTTCATACCACATTTAATAGTTGATTTCTGTACAAAGATAAAGGAAGCTTACAGTCATATGGTTTAAGCGTCTCTAAATGAAAACTGAAAGTGGATTCTAAGAACTACCACAAATAACTCTTTCATGAGGCCACTTGGCCGAAGACAGTGATAGATTTCCTGCTGCGAAAACTTCAAGCGAAGAATTACAAAATTACAGAGACCATTTCACGTACGCATTCCTACGTTCAGACATGTGCCTAACGTATGAATAACTGACAGGAACCCAGTCTTCCCACTCGGTGCGTTTAGAAATAAAAGGCATTCCCCAGGGTACCTTCTGGAAACACCTCATTTTGTGGAATGTCAGTACTTGCTCATTTTCGAAGGTTCTATTGTCAAAGAAGTTTGACGAATGGGTGCCTTATCAAAGCGGCTTCTACTTTCTCCAGGAATTTTCCACCTCGGCGTATCGGTCTGTGCTCTGAGTCGCCAGGACACAGATATTGCGTGTTGCGCTCCCCAGACTTACCTGGGCACGGATTCGTGTGTCCCAGAGTACCTCGGGAGTCCTGGAGCTCGTGCATTGATAACAGGCTGGGTTTCGTTTTACCCTGGGTTTGAAGGAACCGGACTAGCATGTCGTGGGCTAGGGAGGGCATGAAATCCGGCAGAGCAACCGAAAACACAGTGCAATCCCAAAACGTCCTCACGGATACAAGGCCTCGCCTCGCTCCTGGAGCCACGCAGCCTCTTCGGAACCACGTGATCATTAAAAGTCGCCGGTAGAAATGAGCAGATTATCACGACTATCAGGTGAACTACAAATACCGCTTTCTGCTGGGCCATGTTTTGCCAAATTCCAAGGCGCATCTGTAACAAAAGAGGCCATTTGAGCTTTGGGTGAATGAGATTCTAGCAAGAAAGACAGGAGCTCCAACGTCAACATTTCAAAAGAGAATCAGGAATCTTCTTGGCCGTGCAGGAATTCCTGCCGCAAGAGTTTTCCTTGGAGCCCGGCCACGGCCAGACCGAGGCCTCCCTCACTGTCCCTTTCCCTCAAGAATCTCAGCAGACGACAAAGAGTCTGAGGGTCTGAACGGGCCCCAGGCCCTGGGACTGGTACCAATTAGCTCCACGTCTCCTGTTTTTCTCGCTTCGCCTCCCGTGTCCGCATTTTCCACGCAGACCCTGCAGCTCGCCCCCAACCGCTCCGTCTCAGAACGGAGGCCCCTGTCTCGGTGAAGCCTTCCCCCGCTTCGCCAAGGCTTTGCCCCACTGCCCACGACAGTGTGGGTGTCACCGTCCTCTTGCCGGGGCGGTTTGTCACCCACAAACTCTGCGGGGTGGGGAAGCCAGTAGCTCTGGCAGAGGTCCAAGTCGCGGTGAGTATTCCTCTTCCTCCCAGCTTCGGACGGGACCGCTTTCCTTTCCTGCACGGCCCGGCGTGTGGCCTTCTTGAAAAGCGAGCGGGGCCCAGACCTCAGCATTCTAGCGACCTGCCTCGGAGGGACGGGAAGCTTGGTGCTAAATGCTGCCGGCTTTCGGTCACGGGAAAGAATCCCCTGTGACTGGGGGCTGTCAACAACGGACACACCGCCAGCGTTCACTTGGACTCAAAACAGCGACATCAGAGCAAGATCCGGAGGAAGAAGTGAGTCCTGAGCCCCGGGAGGGCCGGTCCCCCTCGCCCGGGCCGCGGCGGGAGGTGTGAGGGCCCGCCGCGCTCTTTGGAAAGCGACCTTTGGACATCACGTTTAGACATCACGTTTCCCTCTTCCGTGCATTCCGCGCGTGGGGACGTCCCTTCCGGAAGCAGAGACAACCGTGAGTGCGCCGCCCGCCCCGGTGAGACCAGACGCGTGGGGGTCCCCCCTCCCGCCTTCCTTGGGACCCCCAGTCAGGCCGAAGCTTCAAGCCATGCGTGTGTCTGGTTACGCCTCTTTCCCAGAGAGAAAAGTGTCCCCTGCTGGGCTGCGAGAGCCCCAGACTGCGAGTGACAGGGACTCCGGAACCACGCGTGTGCGGACCTTCCCTGGGGCAGGACTCGGCCTCGAGGTGACGGGGTTCCCTACCCGCAGCAGAGCCCCAGGAGGACGCGAGTGGGAGCCGGTACCGCCTGCTCGTTGGGGGCGGCCCACGTCCCCTGGCCGGGCGCTGCTCAGGAGGGAGAGCTAGAAGGCCGAGCGCCGGCGTGGGGCCGGGGCCTGTCCCTGCCTCCGCCTCGGACGGCCGACATCCCTGACGCTCCCACGTGGGACACCTGGGGGAGTCAGACTCTGCCGAGAAGCAGCTGTGCCAGCGGCCGTGTAAGGAGGGGGGTGAGCGTGTGTCCGGGGAGGAGGACAGCGGTGAGGTGCCACCGGGAGTCGCCGCTCGGCCGCCCGGGCCGGAGGTGCCGCGGGCTGGCTCGCACGGACTCGTCACGGGCGCTTCTCGGGACCGGCCCTCCAGGACCCAGGAGGCTGAACGGGCGCCCTGGACACCCGTCTCCCTTCCCGGCCTCTGTCTTCAGCCTTGTTTCCGTTCCCAGAGGCAGCCCTCACGGCAGCGGAAAGCCAAGCCCGAGTTTCCGGCCGGCCGGCCTCTGGCCGCGTCACGGGGAGGCCGAGCGGCCGCTCCCCGTGTTTTGGTCTTTGACGCCGCAGACCTGGCTGAGGCCAGACACTCCCTGGGGCCCCGGGGTGTCTGGCCGGGGGTGCTCACGCTTTGGGCCCTGCACACGTGACCCGGTCCCCGTGGGCAGCTACCGCCGAGGCCGATGACTGTCCCGGGGCCTGTCACCGAAGCGCCAGCCTGGACCCGGGGTGCCAGCTGCTTCCCGACCTTCCAGACACCCGCACAGGCCCCGCACCCGTGACCACACGCAGCGTCTCCACCCCCAGGGTTGGGGGTCTGCCCTGGATGCCCGCCAAGGACTAACGATTTGAACAAGGCGGAGTCAAGACCACCACACACAGTGCATTTCCCCGCAGCTTTCCTGACCCGCGTCACAACCGTCACGCGTCGAGCTGAGGGGCCATCTGACGACAGAGGACCAAGGCTGAAAAGGAATCATAGCCATTTTGTCAAAATTGCACAGAGAGAAGAGGTTCTCAGACTCAGGCACACTCAGATCTGACAGGCAGTGAAAATACGCCTGAATATTTCTTCCTCGTCATGAGCTCGTGTCTCCTGAAAGTTTGCCCCTGCGAGGTGACCTGAGGCCATCGGAGGCCAACCACCCGGCCGAGTCGAGGAACCTTGGCCCCACGTCAGCCTCGGGTTCCGGGTGCCCGGGGTCCGTTGCTTCACCCAAGTTTCACCTCATTTGACTATTGAAATCTCAGGGAAATTAATACCTGAGCAAAACGCAGTCGTGTCCCGGAGGCCACGAAGACAGTTCCAGCACATTCCACCGCGCCGAGCGGCGTAGTCGGCATCCAGTATTCACCCACCGTACACGGAGGCCGGCGTAAATGACCCAACGAGGAAGAAGAACCTTCCCCGTCCCATCACTCGCCTCGTCTGACATGAGGAAAGGTCCGTGTTACTTTCTTCTCTACCCTCCCGAGACCCGCCGTCTTCACCGACGGGACGAGCCGAGGCAACATCAGGCGTGACAAGCGCGCCCCTCAAATAAAAACACTTTCTGGAGAAAGAAAAGTAGCTAACATCTTTCCACTTTATTTACTGAGCTCTGAGTTTTGACAACATTATTCTTTAGTCCTTGAGGAAGTAATACACTCTCGCCCTTAAAATGCTGTAAGTAGTCGATAATGCATTATTACAGTCAGCCGTTCACCCTCACAGTAATTATCTAATAACCCCTTATAAAAGACCGTGGCTTCCTAATCTGTTTATAATTATCATTTCAATGATCCCACACATTAATGTCTGACCTTCAGCAACTCTGACCTGATCTTAATTAGCTCTAATTTCAAACCATCGCTACACAAGAAACTAGCCATGACCAAATGAATGAACCCCAGGTACGGTTAATTTCTGGAGCAATTATCTTTACATGTAGGGAGATTTAAATGATTATCTGCACAATTTCACACAGTTTTATGTAATTCTGCCACATTATAAATTCTGTTTTAAATCATATTTCAAAGGCAGGGCTCCCCAGTCTGGTTTCGTCTCGGGCTCGAGCCCTGGGCGGCGACATCACACACTGTCCCTGTGTGATCCGGCGTGATTTCGTGTCGTTATTTCCCATTACAGGCAAATAACAAACACACAGTTTACAAAGTAGTACGTTACAGTGACACAGATACTCGAGCGAGGCCATCTAGGAGCTCGTACCATCCAGGTTAGATCGTTAGAGGAAATCCTACATTATACGGAAATATTAAAAGTAATTGATGCTATAATCTATGCCGTGAAAAGATTAGAAAGCTCAGAGCGTGTGTTAATATGCACAGTGTGCTTCCTAATCGCCACAGACGAGAAGCCACTTAACCGCCTTAACAAAGCCTCGCCGGGGGAGCCTCTAGGAAGACTAAGGGACACCCCCGCCGAGCCTCGTTACAAACAGGAGACACGCACAGGTGTTTCTGTCTCAGGAAACATCTAACTTTCCGAGAGACGTTCCTCGTATTACACTAGCTTCGCAGCGTCGGATCCGTTGTCACAGACGTCCGGTTGACGTTCAGGGGTAAAGGCACAGACACGGTGGCAATACGACAGAAACGTTTGGGGAGCAAACAAGGCCTTGGAAAGAAATGCAATTAGAAAATGTTTGGCTAGCATTGTGTCTGGTGTCAAAACTCAGGGATTAATTGATCAAAACGCAGCAATTCAATTAAGAATATTCCGTTCCCTGCTCTTGACACAATTTGTCAGGCTCGCACGTAAAGCCTTCCTGGGCAAAGTTCTAGCAACACCTAACATTTCACCCCAGATACCGAAACATCTGTCCCCCAGCCATCCGCCGTGCGGCAGCCCGATGTGGGTGATTGATTCGAAGGCGCCGTGGATGGCGGGTGCTGTGTGCTCCTTGGAGGCGTCGCCACGAGCGGCCATAACGGATGACCCCGAGTCACCGGGAGGGACATTCACTTCCCGACCACGTATTTCTGCTCTTCCTCGGAGTTATTATTTGCAGAAATGGAAAGAAGATGACCTACCTTTTATATCAAATAGCTCAGCAGACACAGGGGAAGAGGGCGGTTTCTTCATAAATAACAGATTGCTTGGCATGGTCTAAATTGATAAATATTTTAAACGGTTCTATCTGTAGGTCTGTTGAAATTAAAACATGTATCCAAAGACAAAGGGTGACTGTGATTTGGATGGCGGGTGCTGTGTGCTCCTTAGAGATGTCACCGGGAGCTGTCATAATGGATCACCCCGAGCCACCGGGAGGCGCATTCACTTAAAAATACATCCCCAGGTGCTAACACGACCTCAGAGCTTCACGGGAATGATGGAAGGAGACCGCGGGCACCCCCGATCCATCACGGCGTGTCCACACAGCCGGCCTGGAGCCCAGGGCGGGCCGCCCCCACCCCGGGACTCTGCCCGGGCCTGAGATCCCACGCGTGAGACCCCACGGGGTGGAAGCCTGCTAGTGACCTTGGACAATGACCTCAGCAGGACCTTTCCCGGCGCCCCGCTCTGAGACATCTGTCATCTTGGCAATGCTGCCAATTGCCTTTAAGATTAAAACGTTTTAAAGACACAGAGACAGCGGTTAGTGCAAGGGAGGAAACCAGGAAATGATTTTAAATTTTTAAATGGTTCTCATTTTGCACACCTGCCAATTTCAAGACAGGGTTAGAGATGGTTGCGTCCCGAGTGTCAGGAATTACTTCCATCGGAAGATCCTGGAGCTCTCCGCCCCTTTCCCTTCCTTTGGAACAGGCTGGAGGTCTTCCGTGCGCACGGCTCTCTGTTGCTGCCGCGGTGAAAGCCGAAGGGCCTTCGTGCCGTTGCTTCTCTCGTTCAAAGCAAAGTACCCTCTCCCTCTGGAATCGCCGAAGCTCGAGAGGTAAGTACCCTGCTCTCTGTGGGCTTTGACGCTTGGGGTTAATTTATGACTTAACTCCCTGACTTCATAAGGCTTCCGTGAGGCGAGCGTCTGTTGTTTCTACAGGTTTCTGTCCTGCTCACTGAGCTTCTGTCACACGTGGGAGGAAGCCAGGCTCCTCGCCTTCCAGGGACCCCTGGGCCGCACACCCGCATGTATTCCAGGGGGCGAGATGGCGTGAGGACTTGTCCCGGGCGTGGTCCCCAGCCCTCCGTCTCCCCGCTGGCCGTGCGGCACGGAAACCACAGCAGCAGAAGCAGCAGCAACCACAGTGACGTGCGCCCGTGTCCTGGCGGAGGTGAGACGAAGGTGCCGCGAGGCGCTTTGCTCGGCGCCTGCTACGGAGTGAGGGGTGGGGGCAGGAGGCGGGCAGGGACGGTGCGCACTGGGGATGGGCGGTCCCTGCCCACGGAGAGCGGGTGACGGCCGCGTCACCGGGCCTTGCGGCTGGGATGGGCTCTAACTAGGCACCGAGGAGGCCCGTACAAACCTTCCCCCGAGGTCACCGGGCAGGACTCGGTGCATTCACCAGGCCGCCGCAAGCGGTGCTGGGGCCCCCGCGGCCACAGGGTGAGGGTCCCTCAGCATTCCAGAAGACAGCACTGCTCACGGGGAGGAGACCCTCTCCATGTGTCTGCCTGCCCGAAGTTGCACGTTTGAGCGTGGCACAGTAACGCTCAGCGGAAAAGAGTACTCTGTTTAGTTAAACAAGCGGGATTCTCTTTAAACCGTCTTTGTTGTGGTCTTAGTCGGATACACGCACACACCGACACGCATGGAGCCTGAGGACACGGCTCAGGGAGCTTCCGGATCGCAGAGTGTTTCCAGACCCTCGGAGCCCATCCATCCGCTTCCAAATCTTGGCATCCCCCTGCCCCGACAAACGGGAGCAGCGAGCTCAAGTCGGTACTGTGATCTTTGTTAGAGATTTCCTCACGCCTTGTACGGATGGGATCACGGCCTTGCGGTTCCAGCTTCTTTTGTTCTGATCGCGTTAGGGAGATTCGGTCTTTTTGTCTTGGGCAGCTGTGGTTCTTTCCGCACGACGGTTGGTAGTGTGCCGTTGTACGAATACACAAAACGGTTTCCCGAAAACAACTGTATTGACTGAAACCCCAGGAACAGCGCACAGAAGTACCCAGCGCTTCCTAGCTTCTCGACATTTAGAGCTGTCTGCGGGCTTTTTCCTTTCAACACCACCTCTCAGGCCACCTGTGTGATTGCATTTCATTACAGCTTAATTTGTGTTTCCTGATGACCAGTGAGATCACGTACCTTTTCATTAAAAACATTGTTTTTGGACTGTTTGGATATCCTGGTTTGTGAACGGTCTGTTCGAGTCTCGTGTTATTTTTTTTTTTCCTATTGAGTTGCCTAATTTAAAAAAAAATGTTTTGTAAGAGTTCTTTCTATATTTTGGATGTATTTGTTTGTATACATGTTAGAAATATCTCTGTCTTCCCTGTAGCTTATTTTTCAGGTTCTTAATGGTGATTCTGGTAAACGGAAATTCTTAACGTTAATAAAGCAAATTTATCGTTTTTTTTTCCTTTTTGTTTTGTGTAGTTTGCATCCTACTTAAGAAATATTTTCTTACCTTAGGGTCTTGAACATATTCTCTTGTAGTTTCTTCTAGAAGCTAATTGTTTGGCCTCTTAGATTTAGATCAACAATCATCTGTAATAGATTTTTGTTTGTGTTGAAGTATGGATTAAATTGCAATGTCTTATTCTTTCTTTTTAAAATGTTTTTAAAGTTTACTTTTGAGAGAGAGAGAGAGAGAGAGAGAGAGAGAGAGAGAGAAACAGAGCATGAGCGGGGGAGGGGCAGAGAGAGAGGGAGACACAGAATGTGAAGCAGGCTCCAGGCACTGAGCTGTCAGCACAGAGCCCGATCAGGGGCTCAAACTCAAAAACCAGGAGATCGTGACCTGAGCCGAAGTCGAATGCTTAACTGACTGACCCACCAAGTGCTCCTACAACGACTTACCCTGATATTGTTTATTCAACACCCCTACTGTCCACCAGAGCTCTTCGACTCCTCCTGCATCAAAAATCAAGTGCTCGGTCCTGATTCTGGGTCTCTGTTCTGCTTCTCTTCTCCATATTTTGATAATACCTATAGCCTTAATCATTGTCACTTGGAAATGAATCTTATTATCTGGTCAAATGATTTCTTCCTCCTTGTCCTCCAATCCTTGAGATTGGCATCTTTATTTCAAGCCATTTGAATTTACATGTGAATTTTATAACAGTGAGTCTTGTAATCATAAACATGGCACACTCATTGTTTACATAGGTTTTCATTAAAATAATGCTCTATAAGTTTCAGTGCACTTATTTTGTTAGATTTCTTCTTGTATATTTGATCATCTTTGAAGTATTTTTGCTAATAAATATGTATATAATTTAATATATTTCTAAAATAAATATTAAATTTTGTATATTAGTCTTATATCTAGCAACATTGCCAAGTTTATTTACTTAATCTGATTGTTGTTCTCTTGACTTTCTGATCCATTCGTCTAATAAGGAGTGGCTTATATGAGTCTACCCCTCAAAAACCAATTTTGTAAAAGCAGGATAATTTTTAAGAAGGAAGGAATAAAGAAAGAAAGAAAGAAAGAAAGGAAGGAAGGAAGGAAGATGAAAAGAAAGATGGAAAGAAAGAAAAGAAAACCAAAGAAAACTAAAAAAGAGAAAAGAAAATGTGTTTAAAGGTCTAGGCAAATACTCAGCTTAAGCCAGGACTTAAGAAGCCAATATCCTGGAAAGGGGAGGAATGCATTGAGGCGGGTCCTAAATCCCCTGCACCTCCGTTCCTCTAGACACTGGCCAACTGGTGGTGTCTATTGGCTTTCTATCACTGCATAATGAATCACTACATACTTTACACTTACAAGTGCATTTATTTATTATCCCACAGCTTCTGTGCTCAGGACCCCAGGCACACTGCTCAGGGCCTCGCAAGCTAAAATATTGCAATTAAGGAAAAAAAAAAAAAGGATGATCAGACTAGATTTAAAAGAAACTAACTATATGCTGTTATAAAAGACTCACCTTAAATATAAAAGTACATGTATCCGAAAACAAAAGGTTGGAAAAATATATACAATGCAACAACTAAGCAAAAGAGAGCTGGAATGAATAGTCTAACATCATGCAAAACAGTTATTAAGACTAGAAGTATAAACAGAAATTAGGATATTTCATAATGATGAGTGGTTAATTCAACCGTATGACATAATACCTAACTTGTTCTTTTAGTTACTAAGAGAGTCGTGTTTAAATATGCAACTACAATTGTAGATTTTTTGTTTCTCTGGACAGTTTGCTATTCGGGAAAGGCAAGGTTATATTATTAGCTGTATACTGGTACATCTAGAAGATTGAAAAATCAGTATGGATTAGATAGTTAGAAAGTTTAGGTGATTTATAAAGTTGGTAGGCTGCACGTACCGAATCCCAAAACAACAGAGTACACATTCTTTCCTAATGCATACAAAATGTTCACCATTTCATAGGAGAGAAATCATTACGAGCATGTACTCTGACCATGGAGAAATTAAACTACAGATCGATTTAAGAAGATAAATAGAAATTCTTCAAACATTTAGAAGTTGAACACATTCCTGAATATCCCATGAGTCGAAAAAATAACTGAATTGAAATGGAAGCTAGCAATATTTTCAACCACATGTCATAAATGTGAAGGATGGCGCTAGAAGTGGAACCCAAATGCCGAGCCTAAGCGCACGTGTAAGAAAGGAGAAAATCTCAAAGTCAGGGACCCGCACGTCCAAATCAAGAAGCTGATGTCGCCAGATTAGATTTTCAGTTTGCATGAACTTTTGGAACACACTTGCGATCTTTTAAAAAGGATTTGTACCTTTTGCTTTTCCAAAAGAAACGCCTGGAGCATCCATCCAGTTTACCCGCCGTTTGCAGGATTTGATACTGTTAGTACTTTGTGTCCATTTTAGTGACAGTACAGGGTTTTTGTAGTGGTTTTAACTTGGATTTTCCTAACGACTAATAATGGCAATCATCATTTCATGCATTTCTTACTTATTTGTTAATCTGTTTTGGTAAAATTTATTTTCACAACCTTTGTCTTTATTTTTCAGTGAGAATTGTCATGTTATCGTGTTTCAGAAGTTCCTTACATATTCGGAATAAAAATCCTTTCCTGGATATACCGGTTTTACAATATTTCTGTCTGTGGCTTGTCTTTTCACCTGCTGAACGACATCATTTGAAATCAAAAAAGATTTTTTTTAACTTTGCCAAAGTCCAACTTATCCATTTTTTTCTTGCATGTATTATGCTTTCACTGTCACAGTACAAGCTCTTGCCCTAATTGAAGTTCACGAGGGTTATTTCCTATGTCGTCATTTTATATCGACATTTTATAGTCCTCTCAACATTTTATAGTTTTAACTCCTACGTTTGGGTATAAGATCCACTATAACGTGATATTATGTGTGGTGTGAGGTGAGGGTCTTAGCTCCCAAGTTTGTTTGTTTTCCTTTTGTGTTGTTGTGTATGTTGTTTGTTTGTTGGCTTTGCATATTGATATCCATTTGTCCCAGAACTATTTATTGAAAAATGTATCCTTTACTTATTGAGTTATCTTCCCTTGTCTGTTGAAAATCTAGTAACCATAATGAAAGGGTTTATTTCAGGCCTCCTAATTCTGTTCCACTGATCTATAAATCTATCCTATCCTTAGTCCAATGCCACATTGTTTTGATTCCTATAGCTTTTTAGTCAGTTGAAATCAGATAGTCTGTATCCTCTGCATTTTTCCTGTATTTTCTAATTATTTAGCCGGTCCTTAAGTTTCCATACAAATTTTGTGATGAGATGATCAATTTTTACATAAAAGTGACCTACTGGGACTTTGAGAGGGACTGTACTGACTTTTCAGATCAATCTGGAGAGAATTGACACCTTCCTGTTTGGTGTTCCGATGTGCGAATACGACATCTCTTCACTCACATTTTTCCTGTTCTCTCTCAGTGTTTTGTCGTTTTCAGTGTACCAGCCTTCACGCCTTCTGTTAAATTATTTCCTAGTATTTTATTTTTTGTTATTTGGTAATGGGAATTGTATTCTAAATTTAATTTTCAGTTTTTATGTTGCTAAAATACAAATATAAAATTAATTTTTGAAATATCGATATTGTATCTTGAGATCTCTTAAAACTCATTTATTAGTTTGGGTTCTGTGTTTGTGTGTTCGTATGTGTTCCTTAAGATCTTCCACATAATGGATCATGTCATCGGTGAATAAAAAAGTTTTGTGTCAAGGCACCTGGGTGGCTCCATCAGTTGAGCATCTGACTTCTGCTCAAGTCATGATCTTGTTGTTCATGAGTTCAAGTCCCACATCGGTCTCTGTCCCTCTGGATCTTCTGTCCCCACTCTGGATCTTCTGTCCCTCTCTCTCTGCCCTTCCCCAACTTGTGCTCTCTCTCTCAAAAATAAATATTTTAAAAATTATAAAAAATGTTTTGTTTCTTCTTTTCCAATCTGTATATCTTTAATTTATTTTTAAAAATATTAATTCTTTAGTTCACTGTTGAACAAAAGTGGTGAAAGTGAACATCTTTGCCTTGTTCATGATCACAGGGGTAAACATTCCGGCCTTCACTATTAAACACAATGATAGTTGCAGAATTTTTATAGAGTCCTTTGTCAGACAGGAAAAATCCTCCATATTCCTACTGCACTGAGTACTTTAAAAAATTATGAATGGATGTTAGATTTTGTCATTTTTTTTTGCACCAATTGAGATATTCATGTGGCTTCTGTTCATTTATCTTTTAATATGGTAAATTACAATAACTGTTTTTGGATGTTAAACCAGTCTAGCAAGCCTGCTATATATTTCTGGATATATATTAGGTGCTGGATTTGATTCACTAAGACTTTGTTAAGGGTTTTTAGTCCCTGTTTTATGAGGGATATTGATCTCTCATACTTTTTTTTCTCTTTTTATGTCTTTATCTGACTTTGGTATCACTGTGTTACTGATCACATAGAATGAATTAGCAAGTGTTAATTTCTTCTGTATTTTCTGGACTAATTTGTGTAAGATTAATATTATTTATTTTTTATATGATGATAGAATTAATCTATGACGCCATCTACACCTGGGGTTTTCTTCGTGGAAAGGTTTTTAATTATTGATCTAATTTCTTTGCTAGTCATAGTCCACTCAGATTTTCTATTACTTCTTTAGTCCATTTTAATATTTGTGTATTTCTAGGAATTTATTTTATCTGCATTGTCTAATATCTTGACATAAAGTTGTCACAATATTCCTCTACAATCTTTTTTCAATTCTGGAGACTCCTAGGAAGGCCCCCTCTCTAACCCTGATTTGGGTACTTTGTATATTCTCTTTTTATTTTATAGTTATCCTACATAAAATTTATGAGTTTCCAGTTTTTTCAAAGAATCATCTTTTAGATTCATAAATTTTTATCTGTTGTTCTGGAGTTTTGTATTGCCTTTTACTTTGATTTTTACAATTTCCTTTCTTCTACTTGATGTGGATTTAATTTTCTATATTTGTTAAAGTTTCATGAAGAAGTTTAAATTATTGATTTCAGTCACATCTTCTCAAATACAAGTATTTGTATCTCTAAATTCCCCTCTCTATATTACTGCAGGTGCATTTCATCAGTTTCAATGTCGTGTTCTATTTTTCCTTATTTGAAAATATTTCCTAATTGCTATTTTATTTCTTCTTTAACTCACAGGTTATTTAAAAGTATATTGCTTAATTTTCACACGCAGTCTCAAATTTCTCTCCATTATTGAGTTCTAATCTAATTTTGCTGTGGTCAGGTAACGTACTTTGTATGATTAAAATTCTTTAAAAGTATTGAGGTTTGTTTTATGACCCAGCATATGGTTCGTCCTGGAGAATATTTCGTGTGTGTTTTAAAAGAATGTATATTCTTCTATTGCCGGAGTGTTCTAGAAGGGTCGGTGAGGTCAAGTGTCAGTGAGTCTGGCTTGTCGTGTGGTTCAAGTCTTCTATTTCCCTTTTTTGTTTTCCTTCAGTTTAATTGACTTATCAGTTACAGAGAGTGTTCTTGATTAATTGACCCGTTCGCCATTATGAAAGGCCTCTCTTTGTGATAATATTTTTTGATATTACTCTAGCTGTTCCAGACGCCCTACGGTTACTGCTGCGTGAGGTGTCTATTCAATCATTTTACTTTCAACCTATTTGTATCTTTGGATCTAAAGAATCTCTCTCATAGAAAGTGTATGGCTCGATCTTACTTTTTATTGTGGAAATCTGGATTTAGTCTATTTATGGTTAATATTGGATTTATGTCTGTCATTTTGCTTTTTCATTTCTATGTGCCTCATTTTTTTCTAGTTTCTCTGTTCCTTCTTTACCTTTTTGTGAAAAAATAAATGTTCTAGTGTACTATTTTAAGTCTGTAGATTTAAAAAACTTTTAAAACTTATTTTGTGTTTGCTCTATAGACTCTAATATCATCGTATCACATTTATTGAAGACTAATACTAATTTAATTGTGGTAAAATTTAGAAATTTTTCCCTAATATAGCTCCATTTCTTTTCCTTTTCTTTTTGCTATTACTGTGATATGACTTACATGACAGTATATATAATAATAAAATAATAATATAATATAATCTATATGGTCACCTATTCCATATATCACCGTATATAAATATATACTGAAATACATTCTCTATATATCAGCATATTATATAACTATATTCATGTGAATTTATATAATAAACTCAATAACACAGTGCTATAATCATTACTTTTGGCAACCTATGTCTTTTAAAGAAGAGGATAATTCCGGAACTTGCACATTTCTAAAATTTATATGACTTGCAATGAAATGGCTAGGTTTACATTCAACCTGGATACTCCAGTTTTCCAAAGAAGTTGTGCAAAATTAAGCTCTCGTCCTGGGAACCTTTTTATTTAGCCAGTGTGCTGGGGTGGCTTTCAGTTATCACGTGGTTTGGAGGGGACAGGAGAAAGCCTTCCAGTGTAGTTCTATGAAGAGAGGGAGTAATGTTTTGATCACTGTTTGTCCATGTTTTGTCCACCATTTGACGGAGGAATGAAGCAGTGATAACTCCTGTCCTCAGGTCTGGAAGGCTCGAGATTTCTAATATATAATACACATATTACTCTCCATATTCTATGTAATACATAAGTTCTATACATTCTATATTCTATATATTTTATATAATGCATATATACACATGCACAGTTTAAGTCCCTTGAATTTAGCTTCCCAAGTATGTTAAAAACATGTTTTTACATTTTGAGGTATTTGGTTTCCAGTTTCCTTGAGAGGGGAAACTACTGGGAATTTTTGATTTGAAGAAAAGACGAAAACAAAACTTTTGTCCCTGTCTCAATTGCATATTTTCTTTGGCTTTATTTTCACTGAAAATGTAGTTTATTCGTAAATTCTACCTCCGTCCGTAGTCATCCTTTCTTTCACACGAAGATGAAAATATGGGTTTTCCGATGGGTTTCCACACACGCCCCAGGCAATGCAGGCGACCCTGGAAGCCGGGAAGACCACGGGCGCCTCGCGCGGCAGAGCGCGTGGGCCCCTTACGCTCCGGCGATCACTCCGCCCCCGCTCCCGAGAGACAGAACCCGAAGGAGGCAGAAAGCCGAGCCTGGAATAAATTCATGAAAGATGCTTCATGAGCTTTCAGCTGGTTGTCTTGGAGTCTGAGTCGCTTCGCCTTCAGGCGAGGAGTGTGGAAGGCTGGCTGGAGGGCCGGGGGGTCCGTTCCGTACCGGGAACCGAATTAGGTGCATCCCGCGTCGTCCCGCTGGGTCAGGGAGCCCGCTCCGCCGTTCTCAAGTTCCGGCGTCCACTGTCCCCTGCATCCTCGACTCCGATTATCTGAGAACACGTACTCCGACCGCGCTCTCCTGTGCTCTCCGTGTCCCAGACGGACCCTCTGCTAACAAGCTCCAGTTCGGAACACAATGAATAGCGTTGTGAGGATTTCTGTGACAATTTTTGAATCAGCTTCGCTTTTGTAGATTAAAAAAAAAACCCGTTCGCAAAACTAGGACACACTGACTAAAGTCAAGTAGGGAATTAAGACGCGCATAGCGGATGTGTGCGGTTGGAAGGCTGAGGCTGAATGACGCAAACTGGCTGCCTGCACTACCTGATTCGCACCGCGCTGGGAAGATCTAGCGTCATCTCAAAAACACCACAATTTTTAATCAGCGGGTATTTACCTCTCCTATTAACTCTTTAAATGCACTTGCAAATGCTCCTAGGGCTCTAACGGGAGGTCACTAATAAGGCAAAAGGCTTAACCTCGCTTTTCCCCTTCTTAAACAACGTGAGTGTGTTACGAAGATGTGTGATTCCACATTTCATTTTCATCCCTTCTGTAAAACTACCAAACCTTCTGAGCTCGGCTGCTGCCCCCATATTCTATGCGGTGGAATAGACTCTTGGTGTCACCGTGTAATTTTACACGCCCTCTCCTCGCTGCTATGAGACGGTGGGAACAGCTGGGGGGATAGAGCGTAGGTCATACCAGGTCCCTGGGCGGCGGTCCCGCCAGCTTGTGCTCACCAGGCGGCGTCAGCGAGAAACACACTGGGTTCAAGTGACCGGGATTTTAAGGCTGACTGTCACTGCAACACATTCAGAGTGATCATAGAACACGATTTAAGAAGTCACGTTCACACGGGGTCCGTCAGCCACTCGTCCCCGGGAAGCCCTCTGGGCGGTCCTTGTCCAGGGCCGCGCTGGCTCATGGGGCCAAACGCCCCCTTCCCTGTGAGCCCTGGAGTCGGGAGCGGAGGCGTCCTGCACCCCTGCGCGGCCGCTGCGGTATTTGTAGTTTAAAGTCGGGTTGGGTGTAACGCCCTGACGTCCCCCCGCAGCCCCCCGCCCCCTTCCAGCTTGACTTTTGAGCCTTTCGCTCTCCCAGCTGCTCCGTGTGTTAGAAGTCCGGTCCCTGCATTTGAACACGTTTCCACACTCCATCCGGCGGTCGGATTTAAATTTCCGGCAACCCAGCCGGCCGGTCAGATCTGCGCCCTCCTCGGCGCGGTCGGCAGGCCGTTTGTTCCCGTTCTGCGAAATAAGGAAGAAGAAGAACGTTTTCGGATGGCGACCGTGCGTTTGAGAGGACTCACCGGCCCAGCGTCGCGAACACTGGACCCCGCGGCCCCTGGTCCCGAGGCCGCCCTGGCGAAGGAGTGCTCCTTCCCGGCGCGCGGCGTTCAGGGGCAGAAGGGGCCTCATCCGAGCGACGGGACCCTTGGCCGCGCGGCTCGAAGAGAGAGCCGAGCGCCCTGGGCTGCTGTCGGCGCAGCCGGGCCGCGTGGACCCGGCGCGGCCGGAGGTCACGGTCCCCCTCCCCGCGCCGCGCGGTTCTCCACGCTCGGGGAGTGTCTCGAGCATCAGTAAGAAGCCGTGACGGGCACCGCGGCCCCTGGCCCGGGGAGACCCGGGGACCGAGACCCCCAGCACTCAGGTGGAGTCGGGCCCACGGCCGCGTCTCTGGCCCCGCGGGGACGCTGGAAGGGAGGCTTCCGGGAGGGCGATGAGCAGCCGCCGTCCGGGGCTCTGAGGTTGAAACGGCCCCGGGAAAGGGGCCTCCGAGCACCCGCTGGGGGAGTACGAAGGTCCCGCCCCTGAAGACAAATGAAAACAAGCAGAAAGGGTGGTTCTTGGAAAGTGAACCTGCTGCTATGCACCGTGGGGCCCGCCGAGTCGCCCTCGTGCTCTTCGCCCCCCCCACCCCCCCCCCGGAAGCCCTTCGCCTCGCCGAGTCCCGCTCGCGGCCCCCAAGGCCCCCGCCTGGCGCCGCTCCCCGAGGTGGCTCCCCGCCTTCCCCAGCCCGTGTCTCCTTCCTCCCGGGTGCTCCCGATGGCCCAGCGCCGGGCGAGCGCCGCAGGGGCGCCGTGTGACTTTGGGGGGCCGGAAATCAGGAGGAAGGGGTGGGGACTCAAGTCCGCGGGTCCGAGCAGGTGCCCGGATCCGGGAGAGGAGGTTTCCACCAACACCGTGTCTTCGCCTCCTCGGCGCTGAAGTGAGAGGCCCTGCGCGGCGGCCTGGAGGAAGCCAGCCTGGACTCGGTCGTTCCAGCAAGGGAGCCTCAGGTCACCAGGGGCCGAGGCGCGGGGGGCGGGGGGCGGCCATGGAGGTGTCCCGGCTTGGGCACAGCACCCGCCGGCCTGCCGCACCTCCACCCTGCACGGGGCATCTCAGTGGCCTGGGGTCCACTTTTTGGACGTAACAGAGGGAAGGGCAAGGAATAGACCAGGCACGTTAGAAACTGGCAGAGGCCATCAAGCTTAGCTCATGGTGCCAGCGGCGTGTGTATTTGTCGCAGACTTGTGGGCAGTATGTGTTGGGCGTGCGGAGTGTGTGTGCACGTGTACACAGGCGTGCCCTTGCACGGGGAGGGAGGTAGGACGCCTGAGCGGACGGCCCAGATGGGCAGATGTGGCGGGGTGCTCGTCACCCCGCACAGGCCCGGGCCTCCGGCTCGTGGACAACGTCCTCCATGCAGCGTGCGGCGTGTGCTCCTGCCGTGGCCCCGCGTGTGCTCACACAGATCTGCACGCCCGCGGGGCGCAGTGTCCCTGGGGCGCTCACGAGCCAGGCGTGCCCTCCGGGGACACGGATCGTGCCTGGGGACGACGGGAGGAGGGAAGGGCAGCAAGTTCCTCCAAACACACAGAAAAATGATCGTTAACCTCGGAGAATTCGGCGCGGGTGTCAAGGAAAAAATGGAACAGAAAGAGTAACGTGAGTGAACATTCTAAACACACGGAAGACGGCTCTGCCGGATAATGTTATGAAGATTAAGGCACCGAGAGCGAAAACGGGGAGGTGCCGTCAGGGACGCAGAGAGCCCGCGGGAGCCCGCAGACATCAGGACGCAGACCCGCCTTCGTGTACTGGTAAGAAAAGGCCTCTGAACAATAACCGAAAACCGTGGAGATCGTTGCGAGCACGTCAGATATTTTAAACAGCATTCTTCGTAAGGACTTGATGAGCAAAAACATGAATAAGTAAACACGTGTTTTTAAAATTTTATTTATTTATTTATTTATTTTAATCTATTTATTTATGAGAGACAGAGCCTGCAAGCTTGTGCGGGAGAGGGGGAGGGGCGAAGAGAGAGGGAAAGAGAGAATCCCGAGTAGGCTCCACACTCTCAGCACGGAGCCCGACTCAGGGCTCGATCTCATGACCAAGGAGATCGTGACCCGAACTGAAATCGGGCGGTGGATCTCACCCGACTGAGCCCCCAGGCGCCCCTGAATTTTAAGGAAACTCTACCCCCGTCATGGGACTTGAACTCACAACCCTGAGATCAAGAGCTTCGTGTTCTACCGGCTAAGCCAGCCGGGGCCCCCCGGGAAACACGTGGTCTGTTTTAGGTTTGGACTTCCGGCTTTGACATGCCGTGCGGTGCTGACGTATTGAGCTTGAAGCCGTCTGCATGCGGAATAGAGGGTGGTGGTGTCGTTCGAAGTTCTCCTCGGGTCGGGGAACGTACCGGCGGACACAGAGCGGGGGTCAGGAGCGGGCGGTCCGGGGCCAAGCGAGCTGCGGTGACTGTAACCCGAGATGAGCGAAAGGGAGGGCCGGAACTGACCGGCTCGCGACATCTGTACCCTCAGACCTGGGAGCGACCTCCTCCTGCAGACGACACCGTCCGAGACGCGGCCCTCCGTCCGGCGGCAGCCCCGTGGCCGCCGCGCCTCCCCGCCTCCTCCAGCCGACTTTCCGTCCCCTCTGCATCTCACATTCCCTGCAGGTGAGGCGGCCTTGTCGCCGAGCCGGCGCAGCCCGCACCCGGCCCCCCCCCGCCCCCCGGCGGGTCTCGGAGGCCGTCCAGCCTGCGCGCTAGACGAGAGAGCAGGGCGTTTCCGGCGCGTCGCTGGGCGCCCCGTCCAGGCCCCGGGCCCCACGCAGCAGCCTCGAGCTGCCCTCTGCCTTTCCCGGGTCCTGGCCCGGGAACCCGGCTGGGGCGTCACGCAGGGCGGTCCTGTGCCTGCGCCGTGCGCCGAGGCGGCCCGGACACCTGGAGTGCATGTACTCGTGCACCTGCTCCTCCGTGCGTCCCCCGGGGCCCGCGGCGCTTACATGTGACTCGCACGTGTTCCCCGCTTCCCAGAGAGTCAGACCGTCGGTTCCGACGTCCTTGTCCCGCCCGAGTCCCGGAGCCGGACCGGCCCCCGCGCCGGCTCGCGAGGCCCGATTCTGAGGATCTGTGTTTGCCTTTCGAGCTCCAGGGGCCTCCCTGCGGCCCTCCCGGCCTAATAAACACAGAAGCTGGAAGGCCTCTGCGGGGAGTAAGAAGAACAGAGAAAAATACGCGGCCACGGAACCGACCCTTCCAGTTCCGGAAGGAAAACAAAACACCGCCATGTCCTTGAGACGCGTTTCGCCCGCACGAGGCTGACCGAGTGCCTCTCGTGTCCACCTCGTGCTTTTTGGCCACGCTCGCGGGACTGGACGTCTGTTTCCGCACACTCTTCAGCGCCCTCGCTGTGATTGTTTACACTTTCTCAAATCTGTCTTCCTCGGGCCTGCGTCACGGCGACCTCCCGCCGCGGCCGAGAGCCTGCCCGCGGCTCGCCGCTGTGACACGGGGACGCTCCCAGCATTCACCGGCCGGAAAGAAAGCGGCAAGGCCACGCACGAGCCCCTGCTTTGCTTCCGGCAGGGTGACAGCTCGACCGACGGCCAACTCCGCCAAGGGCCGGTGCCCAGGGGGCCCTGCCGCGGCTTCTTCCCACCGACAGCGCGGTGGACGGTCTGGGATTCCACCGCGATGCGTCCCGTGGTAACTCACGGGGTGATATCCCAAACTCGCGTCTCCCGAGGAGGTCACGCGACACAGCCAGGGCCAGGGCCATCCGTCCGGCCAGCGTCCAGCTCTCGGCCTCCAGGACACCTTCCCGCCCTGAGCCGTGGAATGAGGAACCTTATCCTCAGTTTCTCTGCTTTTAGATCTGCCTTCCTTCCTGTGATTTTTATAGAAATGAGAGAAAGGAAAAGACAAGAACGCTTGTGTTTGCTCCCGGAGAAGAGGCAGAAGTCCGACTCCCTCGGCACCGCCAGGCCGGCCGGGGCATCTCGCGGGGACGGGGCCGCCGCCTCCCTCCCCCTTCGCTGCCTGCCGGCTAGGAGTCCTCAGGACTGCGGGCCCACCCACGGGCCCCGCTCTGCGAGGACCCTCTGAGCCGCTGTGCTTGGAGCCCGTCCCAGAGGCGTCCTCCGTGTGGCTGATCCGTTCACCTGACGACTCTTGGCTCCGAGTGCGCCCGGAGCGAGAACCGAGTTGTACTGTGAACACGTCCCGCGAAACGTTTTTCATAAGATCACATGCTGTGCCCGTTAACCTCGGCGTGCCCGCAGCATCTGGTCCTCCGCCGCCGCGCGTGCCCAACGGCTTCTGGCCAGTTCTTGCGCAAAGGAAGGGAAAAGCAAGACGTGAAAACGGAGTCCCCGACGTGAGGGGAAACGCGACACAAACACAAAGAAATGGTGCCCTTCGCCCGTTCCGTCCACGGGAGTCTTTCTCTTCGTAAAAAGAGAACCCCGGCTTTGAAGGAAAAGGCCAGCGCCTGTCACTCACGGTCGGTTTAGTCACGGACGCGTTTCTAAAACCAAGGAGCTCGTTCTGAGACGGACGCAGGGTGCCGCGGACACGGCCCCTGCCGAAGGGGAGTCTCGGGCCTTCGGCCGTTTCATCTCACCTTTGACGCTGGCCCTGCGGACCGCACACGTGAGGAGCCGGACCTCATCGTCACGGACGGCCCTAAAGGAGGTTCCCCCTGGGACGGCCACGAGCGCGAGCAGCCGCGAGCCCATTTCAGGCCAGAGAGCAGCACCCGCGGCCCCCGACGACGGGGCAGACCGCGAGGCTCTGGGTCCGGGAGGGACGGAGCCCGCGAGCACCTGCGGGAGGTGTCAGCGCGGCCCCGCTGGGAGCGTGCCCGTCCTGGTCGGGGTCCCGGCGGTCACGTCGCAAACGCCCCGCCGGACCGCTGCCTTGCCGTTCTGCGGCACGGAGCCGTCGGGAGAGCCGAGGGCGGCCCCGAAGCTCGGCCCTGAGTCCGGAGCCCTTTCCCTTCCCACTCCCAGGAGGCCCCCCGTCCGACTCAACAGCAGGGCTGTTTCACGGCGATGATCCGACCACCAGGACTGCGACTCGCCTACTCGCCGAGAGACCAGAGCAGTGTGGAAACAACGCTTGTGTTTCTTTTGTCAGAGGAGCCGGACACCACCTCGGACGCGTGCCTGCCTGGCGAGGGCAGAGGGCAGAGGGCGCGGGGGGCTCCGGCCAGCCCGCCGGACAGTGGAGGCAGGATCGAGAGGAATGGAAAGCCTGGAGGCCGCGGGAGAACAGGTCCGCGGGGAGCCGCCCGTGTCGCCTGCCAGAGCCGCGCCCAGACTCACATCCCGGCTGACGCAAACTCCTCACTATTGATTCTGAAGTTCCGAGTGGACCCCTGCACTCCGTGTGCCGGCAGGCCCCGGGCTTTCTTTCCTCGTTCTTGGGGGAGCTCGGTGCCACGTCCGCGCCTCGTGGCTGACCACACACAACGGCGCCCGCTGGTCGGCCCCTCACCAGGAGCGCAGGGGCGGAGCGCACCGACGGGACGGAACCCGTGGGACCGACGGCACGCCGTCATCGGGCGCGTTAGCCTCCGGGCGCGTTTCTGCTGTCCTCCCTCCGCGGAGGCGGGAAGCCTCAGCCCGAGGTGTCCGTGGGGCGGCTTCTCCCCGAACCTCTCTCCTCTCTGCCTTCCCCGCGCCCTCACCCGGCGTCCCCACGTCCCTGCGAGTGTCCTCTTCCCAGAAGGACCCCGGCCCTAGTGGGTTGGGGGCTGGGCGCCCGGCTCTCAGCTCGGGGATTTCCAGGAGCCCGTGGAGCTCCTCCCGGTCTGTGGGGCAGATGCTTCCCCTCCTTCCGGAAACACCGGGGTCGTTGTGGGGGACTTTCTCCTTCCCAGGTCATCGGTCCCCCGGGTTTCCTCCACGCGCGGAGCTTCCGTGGAGACCCTGCCCCCGCCCGAGGGAGCGGCCCCCTCAGACACCCCCCCCCCCCCGTGCTCAGGGCCCCGCAGACCCGCCAGGCTCCCGGCGCTCCGCTGTAGGCCCAGAGCAGGCCGCGGGTGAGAGGGCTCCGTTGTTCACACTCGAGCGTGGTCTGTCGCTCTCTGGCTCTTCCTAGTACAGGGTGCGGACACTGACCTGGAACATTCTGTCGATGCGCACGGCTCCGGAAAGCTGAGTGCGGGGAGCATCATTCACGTCTTCCTTTGTGTTCACTTTGTGCTCAACTTTATAAGGACTGACTATTTAAAACAAGGGAAGGGGCGCCTGGGTGGCTCAGTCGGTTGGGCGTCAGACTTCGGCTCAGGTCATGATCTCTCTGTCCGTGAGTTCGAGCCCCGCGTCGGGCTCTGTGCTGACAGCTCGGAGCCTGAAGCCTGCTTCGGATTCTGTGTCCCCCTCTCTCTGTCCCTCCCCACGCATGCTCTGTCTCTCAAAAATAAATAAAGGTTAAAAACATTAATAAAAATAAAACGAGGGACCCGAACTGCAGGCCGGTGAAGGAAGGCCGAACAGCAAGAGATCAAGACTCATTTTCACCAACGTTTCCCGAGCTTCTCCTGCCTCTCAGCTTCCCGTCTCCGTCGGGAGCCCAGGGAGGCGTGTGCCGGAGCTGGACGGAGCGCGCCCTGGCACGCCTGCGCGTGAGCGGGCCGACCGCACGAGGGGCCGCCGTCGGGGACGCAGAGCAGGCAGAAGGACACTGTCAGCAGCCGCCACGGGGGACGCGGTCCCGGGCCCTGGGCGGCAGGCGCAGGCCCCTCACTGCGCTCAGGGCGTTTCGGGGTCTCTGCGCGGCGACGCCGGCAGGCCGTGAACCACACCCGGTGTCATCCCAGGTGCGTCCGGGAGCGCCACAGCGGCCCCAGCGCCCCCCACCCCCCGAAGCCGGCGGGTCCTCACGTGCGCTCTGGGGACACAAGAAAGTCTCCACTGTGTGTGCGCGCGACTGATGTCCCCGCGCCGGCGCGTTGGTCGAAGACGCAGCTTCCCCAGCTGGCGATTTGTCATCCAGCCTTTGCGCCCTCCTGGCCCGGGGACGGGCCCCGCGACTCCGTCGTGAGTGGAGAGTCGATGGCCGGCCCCAGGCCCCCCGGCGCCCAGAAGATGGTTTTGGGAGCCTGTCGGGAGTGGTGCGGCCCCAGGCCCAGGGAGACTTCTTATCTCCAAGCCGGTTATTGATTTTGGTGTGAAGAAAATAATTTGCTGTTGTTGCTTAAGGTGTCACTGGGAAAAAAAAAAAAAAACAAAACAAAAAACAAAAACTCTCTCCCGTTCGGTTTGCTAACGGGCGGCAGTCGGGACCTGCCTTTTCATTCTCAGGGCAGCCGGAGCTCCTGGGCGGAGGTGTTTACTACTTAAAGGTACTACCGTCTTTATGAGACATGGCACGCTAATCGAAAACACAAGTAAACTGAAAATTAAATTTAAAAGCCTATAATTTAGTATCTTCCTGGCCAGGAATGATGGCTTCCATTTGCACACGGGCCGGAGCGTTCGGGGTCAGCGTGACGGGGCCGCTTCCAGGCCTCTTCCGAGGGCCGATGGAGCTGATTAATCTCTTGGAACCAAGCTTTGTCTTCTCCAGCTCACTGAACAACTTCATTCCAGCTGATGAGTTCAAACAGGGGTCAGAACAATCCTCATTTCTGACAGTCCCACGGAAAGGGAATTAATTTTATGAGTTAGTGCCACCGCGCTGAAAACGGGGCTGGAAAGAGGCAAGTTAGCGTAAGCAGCAGAGAGGAAATCTGCGTGAAAACCCCCACCTGATTAAAACTAAGGACAATATTTGCTTAACGAGGCAAGGGGACCAGGGACGCGAGGGTTCAAAGGGTCAGAAACGCACCAACGGGGCCTCCACCTTCGGTGAAGACCAGAAACGTTTTATCAAACTTCTGTTCTTAGGGTTTCACGTGAAAAACACTCGTAAAGGAGACAGATAAGAACAGTCGGAGAAGAGTAAACCACGGTGACCAGGTATTAAAATCTAAAACTAACACAAAATGACCTGAAGAAGCAAGGAAGTCCTATCAGATGCTAGTCAAATACTCTCAGAACAATTATAATCACAAAAAAAAATCACTTAAAATTTTCATAACGTTCATTTATTTATTTTGAGAGAAAGAGAGAAAGAGCTCGAGCAGGGGAGGGAGAGGGAGGGGGAGGGAGACTCCCAAGCAGGCTGTCGCTGTGGGTGCAGAACAGGAGGCGGGACCTCGAGACCCCCCCATAAGATCATGATTCGAGCTGAAACCAAGAGTCAGATGCTTGACTGACCGAGCCGCCCCGGCGCCCCGTCAAAATCGCTTTCCTAATTTCGTGCGAACAATGTAGAAAGTCCCTGAGTTGCAGCACCCTGTCCCTCCGCCTCAAGGAGACATGACCTCGGAGTCACAAGCCAGCACGAGGCTCTGTTCTGGCTGCGTGAGTCCCCCACGTCGAAGCTCCAACCCCACCACCTTCCGAAGTGGTTGAGTTTGAACATAAGCTCTTTAAACAGGGGATTAAGTAGGAAGGAGGCCACGGGGTGGGCAGTGTTTCAACAGAGCTGGGCCCTTACAGGAGGACGGACCGGGACACACACGCGCACGGAAGGACGACCACGTGAGGACTGGGGGAGAAGGCGGACGGCTCCAGGGCCAGGAGAGCGGCCTCGGGACAAACCGGCCCTGCCCGCATTGGCCTTGGACCTCCAGCCTCCGGGACCGTGAGTCACCACATGCCCCTGTCTGAGCCTCCTGGGCCGTGGGATTTTGTTGTGACAGCCGGAGCGGATGAAGGCGGGCTTCCCGGCTGTCGACAAGACAGCAGAACGCCCTGTCACAAGGGCCGTCCACCACAGAAGACCCCCGTCTCGGAACCCCCGTGGACGGGCTCCCCCTCCATCGTGAGATGCGCGGGATGAGGTCCCCCTTATTTTGCAGGCTAAAAAGCTACATCAAAGTGTGGTCTCGAGACTCAGCCCAAGTCGCTTCAGCTCTGGGCACTGGATGCACCTGCTCGCCCCGAACCCTGCCAGACAGCCCGAGCCCCCGGGCGCCCCCAGCTTCCTAGCCCAGATGCGGCCCTCTGGCTGCAGGACCTCAGGTGAGTCACGTCCACGAACGCTCCCCGACTCACCGTAGACCTGGACGCAGCCGTGGCCACGTGGAGACCATGGACGGATCCAAACCGGTAGGTATCTAACCAGGTGCCATAAATGTCACTACGTGCCACTCACGGTTACGTTTCCGTCACTTTTTCCCCATGGCCCTGAAGCTTGTCTTGGGGCAGAGGAAGGGCAGAACATTCCTTAGCTCTGGACTTGGTGACGACACGGAATGTAGAGACGCTCCAGGAAGCCGAGACCCGGGAAGACGGTCCAGGTCCCGTGCTCTGTGGCGCCCTGCTGGCTGCGTCCAGACGCTCTCCGTTCTCCACTCTGCTGTTTGCCTTTTGACACAGTCTAATTCCTGGGCTCCCCTCGGCTATTTACATGGATTTCCCACGGGATGGGGGTAGAGTACACGCCGAGCCCACCGCAGGCACAGGACCCGGGGAGGGATGCAGGGAGCCCCTCTTTAGGCCGCCGGAATTCAGCTCCTAACAGGGACGCGGGTGGGAGCCACCTGCCCCTGGAGGGGCTGCACCCACGGGGACAGTCCGGCTCACGGCCGGCCTTCCCTCGCCCAGTGCTGACGGCGGCAGGGGCTGCAGAGGGTCCCTTCCCGGGAGGGGCGGCTGGCGGAGGTGGTTATGAGGGCGGCGCGCTCTGCCCGCTGCCTCGACGGCTCCTCGGTGCCGCCGGCTCCTGGCGTTCGTTCCTCCGTAAAAACGCTGTTCATTTTTCTTGTCGGAATAACCGCGAGCGGGCTCGATTCCCCGCCTCGTTACGCCTGGTCCCCAGTCTGACCTCCCTGCCTGCATCGTCTCCGGTGTTTCCTGGGCCGGGGGAGCAAGGCCGAGGACGGAGAGGCACGGCCGTGCACACACGCATGCACACGCACTCACGCTCACAGCATACCTGTCACACACATGCACGTATCACACCCAGCACACACACGCCACGCGTCACACACACATACGCTCTCACACTCACACCAAATCAACGCTGGCCGGTGGTCCAGGCGCAGGGCCGGGAGAGACCGGGGAGCCACAGGAGGCTCTGGTGGGAGGGGTGCTCCCTCGGCAGAGGCGAAGGTAAGTGCCTCCTATCACCTTGACCCCGTGGGAAGCTCTTGGGAACAGTTTCCACCATGTAACCACTTTGCGTCAGCCAGTCTCACCCGTGCTGGGTGCCACGCTGGGACCCACGTCGGGGGGGCCCTCCAGGGCACGCCCGCCCCGCCGGTGCGCACCCCGAGTGTGTGAGCCCTGAGCGTGTGCTGCCCGGGCGGTAAGGGCTCAGGGGCGGGCGACACCGCGTGCCAGCCGTCCACGCGCACGCAGCTGTCTGTCACGCTCAAACAGCCCGCGAGGCCCGCTGGCCGCACGGGGGGGGGGGGGGCGCTCCAGAAGACACACCCGCGTCCCGCGGCCTCCGTGGCGGTGGCTCCTGCTGGCTGCCGGGCCCCGTGCCGCCCGGAGGACGGGCCCGCGCCGCAGCGAAGTGCCGGACGAGCCCGCGGCGTCAACGGGAGGGCGCGGTCACCCCGGCTGCCCCCTCGGTCTCCCGTGGTCTCAGTTTCCTCCTCGGTAAAGTGGGGCCAAGTCCCGGACCTCCTGCTCGCGGGGCGGGGAGGGCCGGGTCTGAAGGCGGGCAGGCCCACCAGGGCCGAGGACCGGGACGGCCCGCGGGCAGTAAGCAGACAGCGGCAAAGGGGACAGTCGCCCCCCACCCCGGCCTTGGCTCGGGCGTCCAACGCCCCACTTCCGACGGGTCTGGAAAATCAGGAGGAGAAGCACCGATAATGGATCTTCGTGAGTTTTTCCGAAAGCTGAGCGTCGCCTGAGCTCGCCCCGTCCGCACGCGGTGGGGCCGCGCGCTCTCCTTGCAAACGCCGCCGAGAGGGCGCCTGCCTTTAAAATCACGTCTTTGATCAAATAAAGGGCGGTTTGGAGCGCGGTGTTAATTGTTTTCAATGGGACGCATCACGCAGTCCGGAGCTGCCTCCCAGACACGCTCTGGAATGTTCGATGCCCCACGGAGAGCCGGGAGGCAGCGGCGGCAGGGTCTGGGGGGGCTGCTCCCCGAGGGGAGGAGGCTGAGCGTGGGAGGAGCTAGTCCCGGGCTGGGGGAGAAGGAGAGGGGGCGTTAACGAGACCCTTCTCTCTAGAACAATCGCTCCAGCACATAAGCAGAGACACAGAAAAGGGCTACCTTCCCAGATCTGTAATCAGGAGGAAAATAAACTAAAAACAAGGGTTTTTTTAAACTTTTTTTGATTTTTTTTTTTTTTGGCCCCCCTGGGTCTACCTCCTACAGGCCTGAGCCCGGGCTGTTCCTGTCAGCGGGTGACAGTCACATTATTCTAGCCCCCGGCACTTTTTATTTACATAATTGCTCTTCGGGCAAATTCCTCCATTTCTCTGCAGAAGCCCCGGCTCTCTCTCTGACGCCCTCCTCAAACTCCGGCTTCCACTCCATGGTTCGTCTCCCTGAAAAATAATTATAAGCTTTGATATTTAAGAAATCATTACCCACTGATTTAGATAATGAAATAATATAAACTGCAACAAGACGTTCTGTGGTTTTACACACTTCCTGCTGTCTCTAACACCGTTTGATGATTGATTTTCATTGCCGAGTTAAAAAAAAAACTTTAAATTCGAAACACAGCATAGACATCAATGCTCAGAAGCAAAGAAGGCATTTTATCTCGTTTGCCGTGTGGTGCTGGGGCAGATTTAAAGAGAGAACGATCTTCAAAGCCAGTCGGCAGCAGCGCCTGATTTAAAGAGAACCGATTGCTTTGTCGGAAAGCCCACCCCGTGGGCCGCCTGGGTCTGTGGACTTGTACTTCATGCAGCCGATCTGCTCGTCCTTTTTTTTTTTAATATTTATATATTTTTGAGACAGAGACAGAGAGATCGGGGAGGGGCCGAGAGAGAAGGAGAGAGAGAGAATCCCAAGCAGGCTCCTTGCTCAGTGCAGAGCCCAACATGGGGCTCAGTCTCCCAAACCGTGAGATCGTGACCCGAGCTGAAACCGAGAGTCAGATGCTTAAGCGACTGAGGCCCCCAGGCGCCCCGCCGAGCTGACTGTCTTTGGAGAGACCTATCTCCTCCACCCGTTCATCCTTCTAGTGCCGTTTCTCTATCATCAGAATGTATGCAAATAATAATCAAGACCCGGATATCAGGAGGAGGATCGAGTAAACTTTCCATGCCCTCGTCATCGTATCGCATTGTGTGTTCGGTGGATTAACGGTGTCTCTTAACCTTTTCGCTTTATTTTTTTTTTTCTAACAGTAGAAGTCACTCATGCTTATTATAGAAAAGTCAAACCATCCTGAGATGCAGAGGAAGAAACTGAAAGAGATTCGTTTAACTGGCAGGGTGGAACCTTTTCCTTTCCTCTACCCTCTTAGGTTCTGCCCAGGGGGGCCTGTGAATTTAGCTGACAAAAGACAGATGATCAATAGGAGAAACGGAATACAAATTTATTAGTATGAAGTTCACAGAAAAATGAAATTTAAAGAAGTTGTGGGACTCAGCCTCACACGCTATTTTAACAAAGGAAAGAGGCGGGACGTCAAGAGTTGATAAACTCGTGGCAGGTGACTAAGACATCTACGGAGAACTGACAGGAGACGGTGGTCAATTACCTGGGTTCATCGCTGCTCTCCTCCACCTGCCGGCCCTCTGTCTTCAGTGGCGGCTGTTGCGGGATGGTGCGGGAACACACCTGTACCAGGAAACGGATGCCTGCTCTTAGGCAGAAACAGAGAGGGAAGAAAATTTTTCTGTATCTGTTGATTCTCACCTGCCTCCAGCTCAAAATAATGCTTACACCAAAATGGATTAGTTTCGGATGGAATATTCTGGTCCACTTCAGTCCTAACTCCAAGAGATAACCTTTTCCAAAACTTACCTATTAAAACAACCAAAAAACAAACAAACAAACAAACAGTACTAGTGTAGCGATGGTTTTCCAAAGTTCTAAGAATGGAAGCATTCTTATTTTTTGTAAAGTGTACAAGTTAATTGTTGCCGTGTAACAAATGATGCAGAAATTTATTGGCTTATATAACAGGTGTTTATTATTTCCCCCTGGGTCAGCTGGGCAGTTCTCCCTTCTGGAATACTCCCTTCCTGAACGTTCCCTCGTACTGACCCCGACGTGCCTGTCGGTCCTGGAAGTCCACGCTGTGACTCCGTCGCTCTTGTGCGTTATACCAAGACCCTTCCCTTGAGACTCCACCCAACCCGGGCCGCAGGGTCCGTAACCCCCTCGCATCCCTGTTCTTCCCTTACGATGAAACTCTCTGAGTGACCTTCAAGTCTCCGATCTGCATTCTCTTCTCCCCGACTTGCTGGAGAAGCTTACGCAATGTGACCGCTGGGGACCACGCTGCGGTGTTCAGGCACCACCCTGGCCCCTGTCGGACGCCTGCTATGCCCAGACTTGATGGAACTCAGCTGTCAGCAGTGGGTTCTTTCAACTGCTCGCTCCTAAACTAAATATGTCTTCCCGCCTTCCTTTTCCCCACTTGCCCACAAAACCCCGTTTGTGCCCTGGATGCTGGATATTCTTTCTGGAATCCCGCCCCCCCTTGCTTGTCGGCTTGCGAGCATCCCTGTGCAGGGGAGTGCCTCCTGTTCCCCCCTCCCCCCCGCACCCCAGCACCTCAGCCAACGGGCAAATGCAATTGGGCTTGTCTTAAAAGCAACAGCAAAAGCACACAAACCTGTGTTTTTCTCCACAGCAACCCTCCTCTTTTTATAGCCAAATTTCCTAAAATAGTGTATTCTTTGTTTTCATTTTCTCGCCTCTCGTTCATGTTTTAATTCGAGGAACAGCACGCGTAAACATCGGCGTGACGTGTGCTGAGGTTAAGTGTGTGCCGAACGAGTGATGAATTGGCATCTTTGCACACGTGACCACCACCCAGGGCAATAGTAGATAAAACACGTTCAGTTCCATTTGCCCCTTCTCTGCCCAAAAGGAGCCTCTATTTGGCTTTTATCTCAATAGATTACTCTTGCCTCTTATCAAACTGCTATATAAACAGATCCACATGGCGCGTGCTGTTTTGTGTCTGGGCTTTTATGGTCCGGCCCAAGGTTCGTGGGACTCATGCACATAGCTGGGGGAATTGATAACTTAGTCGCTTTCTTGTTGTTTAGTGTCGTATTCTAAGACTCCATAATTTTTATCCACTTTCCTGTTTTATCTTTTTGGTCATTACGAATACAATTTCTATGAGCATTACATATATGTGTTTTTAAGCACGTGTAAGCTAATTTCTTTTGGACTTCTACTTAGGGATGGAATTGCTGGCTCACAGTGTAGACATTTATTTAGCTAAGGTGAGTCCCACCAAACAGATCTAAAAAAGGTTGCCCGAACTTCCACACTGAAACTGACAGAGGAGAATGTCCATCGTCTCTGCACGCTGCTGGCCACTTGGCATTTTCTGCCTTTCTCGGTTTCCCTTTGTGGTGGGCGTGTGACGGTATCTGATGATGGGTTTAATTCGCGTGTCCCTGGTGATTGATGATGTGGAGTACACTTGCTTATTGGCATTTTGATGCCCTGTTTAGTGAAAGCCTATTTATAACTCTTTTTTTTAACTTGATATTTATTTTTCCTGACTGATTTATAGGGGCTCTTGTATATCCTGGCTTGTGTTCTTCAGCAGATGCATTTATTATAAATATCTCCTCCCAGCCCGCGGCTTATTTATTTCATACTTTTAACAATGAACAAAAGTTCTTTACTTTTTTTTTTTTTCCATGCAGAAAATGACATTCTCCCAGGACAATTATTTAAAAAGACAATCCTTATGGAATTATGGTATATTCTTCGGTATTTGTGTTTAATTTCTCTCAGCTCTGTTTTCTAGTTGCGGGGGGGAAGTCATGCCTAGCTTCCCTGAGATTTACCCCTGTATACCCAGCATCGTCTGTTCCTGGGATCAGGGGCCAGCAGGCTGAGGCCCCCCCTGGCCGGGCCGGGCCATCAGTCTGTTTTTGGATGACCTCTGAGCTAACAAGAGTTCCTATGTTTTCAAAAGACCATTCAGGAAAAAAAGAAGGGAAAGAAATGATATACAACAGTGATTATGTGTGGCCCGCAGAGCCTAAATAATTTCCTATCTGGCCCTTTAAAAAGAAAAATTTTGCTGACACCTGACGTTTTATAAAAATTTGTTTTCCGTTTGTTTATTATTTGCACATAAAACGCTACTGATTTTTATATCGACTTTGAATTCAGCCACATTATTAAATTCATATTAATTTTACCAGTCGGTAGATTCTTTCGGATTTTCCACCCAGCAGTCATGGCAAGAGCAAGGAATTTTCTTTTCAGTTTTTGCCTTATTTGCTTGGATTTCTAGAAGACGGTAGAGTAGACGTGGTGAGAGAGAGCAGACATTCTCTGACTGTTATTAACCTTAGGGAGGAAGTGGTCAGTATTTCATCATTAAGTACGATGTTACCTACATTGTACTATTTTGATTTTAATTATTATCATATTAAGACTCTCTATTTCTACTTTGCTGATGGTTTTTCTTACGAGCAGATATTGAATTTCATTAGCCATTTGCTTCCAGTGAATCTAATAAATGTTCGGGCGGTTTTCCTCTGTATTCTGTTACTATGGCAAATCACATTGATTCATTTTCTGGTTTTGAAGTCAACATACACTCCTTCAGGAACCTTGTTCCGGGTACGTTATACACAGAATATACTACTGATTCTGTTCATTAGTATTATGAACTAATTAGTGCTAGTATTACGTAATTTCTTTGTCCATAATATTCTTGTCAAGTTTTTATTTCAGCATTACCCCAGTTCCATAAAGTGCATTTAGAATTACTTCTATTCTGTCTATTTTCCGAAAGGGTTTGAGTGAGATCAATCTTATCACTTCCTTAAATAATGGGAAGAATTCACCAGTGATGCTCTTTGTGTCTGATGTTGGTTGGTGAGCAGATTGTTGATTGTAGATTCAATATTGTTGACAGACTTGGGGTTGATTCGGTTCATTCTTGGGTCAGTTTTGATAGAATGTATTTTTCCAGAAATGTGTCAATTCCAAGAAGTGTTCTTTTCAAATAGATTGACAAAATTGTGTATTGCCTTTTTCATGTTTGTAGACTCTGTAATGGTGCATTCTTTGCATTTATAGTTAGTGTAGCTCTGGCAAAGAGCAAAGAGTTGAATCTTATATTTTGACTCGGCGTGACAATCTTTGCAATTTAAGTGGAATGTTTAATCCATTTACATTTAGCTTAATTACTTACACATCTGAATGTTAGTCAACCAACTGGATATGTTTTCAGTTTGTCTCATTTATTTTTAATCTTTTATTCCTCTTTGTCTTTTCTGGCTAATTCTTTTCACTGATTATTATGTTTTTTTTTAATTAACTCTTTGGTTATGAATTTCAAACATTTTTTGTAGCTACTGCAAAGATACTATATACATCTTTGACTTATTATTCTTTACATTAAATAAATAGAATTACTATTCTATAAACTTCAGGGAAAAATCTTACAACAGTTTATGTTTATTTACTCTCTCCTGTATTTTATGCAATTTTTGTAATACATTTTACAGGCACTTATATTACAAACACTTCAAATTATCGTTATTCTTGCTCTACAGAGGCCACATTGTGCTTATGTCTACTGCCTATTTACCTTCTCAGGTGCTCGTTGATCCTTCCTGAAGTTATATGGTTCCATGTAGATTATTATATAGCCTGAAGAACATTCTGTAATAATTCTTATACTGCAAGTTTGCCAGTAGTAAGTTCTAGATTGGTAGATTTCCCCGGGGACTCTTTATCTATTGTCTTCTGGCTTTCATAATTTCTGTTCAAAAGTCATCTGTAAGTCTAATTTTTTGCTCTTTTGTATGCAACATTTCTCGATGCTCTTGTCTTTAGCTTCCTTTAGGATATTTTCTTTAGTTTTTTGTTTGTTTGTTTGTTTGTTTGTTTTTTAAGGCATTTGCCTATGATATGCCCAGGTGTGTATCCATCTTGCTGAATTGTTTTAGTTTTGGTGCTTTGAGTTAACTGAGTTTCTAGAATCAGTGGGTCGATGTCTTCTTTTATGAATGTTGGGAAATGCTCGTAACGATCTCTTATTTCTTCTACCCATTCCTTCTCCTTTTCCTTTTGGACTCCATCTGTACCCGTGTAAGATGGTTTCACCACAGCCTGTATACATATGTCTATTCTCTCTCTCTCCCCCTGTTTCTCTCCTACCGTCCTTCACCTCGGACGCATTTTACCGTCTGTGCTCCGCTTCCTGTGCAAGGGAGTCTGGGCAGGCAACCCGGCATAAAACGAGATGTTCCTCAAGCATAGAAATTCGCGAGCTGGGCGGTCAGGATTAACGACAGACAACTTCTAAATTGCACATGGTGTGCTTTCCTGAAGACTTACCGTAGACGTTTGCTTTTAGGTGTATTTATTCTAGTTTTTTGTTTTTCTTTCTTGGTTTATTTATAACATAACTTTAATTTCTATAAATGTCTCTTTTTTTTTCCATTTTAAAGGTATTTCCAGATCTCTGACACACACTAATTCCTTTCTTCTATGACGGTAAAGTCTCCCTTTGGAACATTTATGTTTAATTTTTGAGTTTATTTTTCGATAGCTGATATTGTCTATGACAGCTCCGAGATTATGATGAACCAGTTGTCTGAACTCTTTGGATACCCTTTTCATGTTTGTTGTTCATTTACTTTTTTTGCATATATTACCTTTCTTCTTTTATTTCCTAAATCTTTAAGCCAGGTCCCTTTGTTTCCTTTGTGATTATTACTAATTTTTCTCATGGCAGGTCTTTGCTAAGAGCCTGGGGAGGATGGAAAATATTTGGAAAAACATTTACTTTGAATAGGACTTAACAGGGGGTCTCAAACATATCTTGGGAAATCTGGTAACCGTTTTATCTGAAGAATGCACCCCTGTAACTTGCAGCACTTCTCCGTCCGGGCTTTCTGGGATGCCCGCGGCCCTTGCTGCCTTCCTGTCCGGCCTCACTCCGGCCCCCCACCCCCAGAGTCGATTCCTCTGCAAGGGAGCCAAGTTGGAAAGGAAGGAATTGCGAGTCAGCATAATTTTCCCTTCAGCTTCTTGTCCCCCGACATTACTTGGTATGGAATTGGGTTTGCTCTTCTGTGGTCCAACCGCGGCCCTAGATCTCATTGCACTTAAAAAACAGCTTTGGCACGGCTGTTCCATATGTTTCATTTTTGAGGATTTGGCACATTTTTGCAGGACTTGGCACTTCGTCTTCCTGGTTTGTTTTTGTTAGTTGTGGAAATTCTTCTGTCTAATTGAAGGTGGCATTTCTCTCTTTAAAAAATTATTTTTTTCTTTATTTTGCTTCACATGGGTTTTGACGGAGGGAAGGAGTGTTTACCCAAGGGGACCACACTTTCATTTTTGCCTCTCCCGCCTTCAACGTCAATTCTTAACCCTCGAGAGAAAGCACTCCGGCGAAGTTGAAGGACACAGACTTTCTATCCTTACTGCTTCGTGGGAAAGACTTCCAAACTGCAGATTTGATCACAGCATTTACGTGTATACTCACACTGGCTCACACACACACGCATGCATGCACACGCACGCACACTGGGGCCGGGGGGTCAGTGTGGTCCCTGCTTCCCCCAGGGCGACTCTGACAAGTCCAGCGACGCGTCTGTGCAACAGTCCCCCCGTCGGTAAACGGCACAGGGCCCTCCTCACCCGGCTGCTCCCAGAGGCTCCTGTGAGGACAGGAGAGTGCGACGGCTGAACAAACTTCTGCAGCTGGGTCGTCGCTACTGTTGGCCGCCGTCTGCACAGCAGCGCGGATGCTTAAGGAACTAGCTCATTGGACCTTTGGTGCTTTTGCTGCTTGCAAAATGCCTCTCTGAAGGCGGCTCATGTTCTCCTGATCCCGAATCATGGCTTTGGTGCTCGCTGGGCAGAGCCCAGGTAAACCAGCAGAGTCTTCTGACTTACTCCGTGAACTCCATTTTAGACGGTAGGTCCTCACAAGGCCAAGATTGGTCCAGACAAGCAACCAGAGGGGCAGAAGCCTGGTCCCTGGGGTATCGTGCCTGGAGAAGGCTGCTCTCAGCTCGCGAGGAGGTCACAGGGGGAGCTCTCCATCTGAGCCTTCTCAGATGCGTGCTCGTCTTCCTGGTAAGTGACTTGTAATTAAATTGCTCTGGTTGAAGGACCGGACCACGGGGACCCGTAGTCCCAGGACGGTCACCTCCGGAAGCAAAGTGACTCACGGCCAACAGTACGACTTTGTGTCAGCACTCGGGGACAGAGGGCAGCCTTGGTGACGTGGTTTCTGCTTAACTTCCCCAGGTTCTGCCACGGCGGCCGGAGACGATGGCAAAACCGAATGATGACTCCGGGAGCAGGATTCCCAACTTCTCCGGCCTTCCGCGAGCCCCACACTCGTCACGAAGCCAGGCTACCCTGCGCTAGACACAAAATCGACTCTTTGCCAAGCAGAACATTATAGAGATGATGACCTTGATTTTATGTGTATCATTTACAATAGGTTTTAAAGACAAAAAAAATGCAATGATGCTTTGTAGAATCTATTTCATCACTACAGGTTAATATACAAACGAAAATAATAAATTAGTTACTAATCGCAAATAAGCATTGAGTGTATTTTTGTGCTGAGGAAAGTATATTTAGCGAACGCAAAGATAACATACATAAAAGGTTCACTGGTATTAATTGCAAAAATAGCTTATCGCTCCAAATAAAAACAACGTTAAGAATTCCATCAAGCATTTAAATTATAATACCATCGACCATCTTTTTTGCTCTAACAATAAAATACAAAATAAGCAATTTCATCATTGGGAAATGGTATCTTATTTTTTCTTAAAATAAAGAAAACAAAAAGCTACCGTACGTTCCGTGCGGCTCCTTGGCGTGGGCAGCGTCAGCACCCCGATGTCACTTTGCTCTAAGCCGCCGCGCTCAGGCCGGTGTTGCTGAGGGTGTGGACAGATGTTCACACCGCAGGACCCGGCTGTGGCCACGGGAGACGCAGTGTCCGGAGTCAGGCCGGAGCTTCCACCCGGAGCCCGCTCCTTCTGTTCCTCCTGCATCTCTTTTCCCCGAGCTTCCTCCTGGGGGAGGTGACGAGGCCACGTTGGACCCCACTCCCAGGGGTCGCTGTCGCCGTGTGGGGTTTCTCACAGGACGACACCAGCACCACCGGGGAAATGGTGTGTGGATTTTTGAGTCTGAATTCCAGAGCTCAGGCGTTGGGGCTTGAATCCCAGCTCCAGTCCGCCGAGCGCGGACGAGGACCGGCCGTCGCCCGTGTGTGTCGGTCATAGCGACGAAGCTCTCTCATCGGACCTCCCTTGAACAAATTGATGTGTGCGGTGTATCGAAGTGCTCAGGTCAGGTATTAGTGATTATTTTGAAAACGACAGCCCAAACCCCTTCGCCTCGGAGGCAGCACGTCGAGGCGAGCGTTTACATTCAAGGATACAACGGAATGGCTGCTGACAGGGAGCAAAGGGCTAAGGGCGAGAGTTCTCTGGCAGCTTTCGTGTCTACCAGGGCGCAGCCTCAGGCTTGCTGACCCGGAGCTGCAGTCACGGGCGACCCTAACAGCTCGCGGGGGGGCGGGGGGAAGACGTCACACGGCTTCGTTCTCTCTGGCTCCGCCCACTGGTGCTGGGGGCCCTGCTCTGCGATGCCTCCCTCCTTCCTTCGGGGTCCAGGCGGAAGCACAGCCCCTGCCGTCCGCGAGGCACAGGAAAAGAACGCCAGGCATTGCTCGTCCCTAGGGCACACGCACCCTCATGCTTACATCGGTGCTTTCAGCAGCAGCCAAATTATGGGAAGAGCCCAGCTTTCCATCCACTGACGAATGGCTGAAGAAGACGTGGTTTATGCACACAACGGAATACTACGCGGCCATGAAAAAGAATGAAATCCTGCCATTTGCAACAACTCGATGGAACTGGAGGGTGTTATGTTAAGCAAAATAAGTCAGTCAGAGAAAGACATCGTATGTTTTCACTCATATGTGGAACCTGAGAAACTTAACAGAAGAGCATGGGGGAAGGGGAAGGGGGAAGTTATTTCAAATGGAGAGGGAGGCAAACCATAAGAGACTTTTAAATACAGAGATCAAACGGAGGGTCGATGGGGGATGGGCGCTGAGGAGGGCACTTGTTGGGACGAGCACTGGGTGTTGTATGTAAGCGATGAATCATGGGAATCTACCCCTGAAACCAAGAGCACACTGTGCACGCTGTCTGCTCGTCAACTTGACAATAAATCATGTTAAAAAACAAATGAAAGTGGCTCCCCAGAAACGGCGAGTCCTTCCCACCGACGTTTCATCGGCCAAAGCGATTCCGGAGCCCACGCCTGCTGTTGGAGGGCAGGGCGACGCCGTCCCCTTCGGCAGTGGGAGCAGCAGCACCGGGAGAGCCAGGGTCCCGCGGCAGACCGCAGAGTCCACCAGGTCCCCCCCTTTCCCCCGTGGCACCAGGGCCTGGTCGTGGAGGGTCGTGGCGTCCAGGGCCTGGTCCGGAGGGTCCACGGGGCTACCGCAGGCAGCGCGGGCCGCCCGTTCACACAGACCGCTCGGCGTGGAGCTGGAACGGACGACGGATCGTGTGTGGAACAGACGGGGTGCGGAGCACAGAAGGCGCTTCTTCGGCTAAGCAAACCTCCACGTGTTGCTGCCAAGAAGGCGACCAGCACCTGCACGTGCGTGACGGGGGCAGAAAGTTCACGCCTGCGATTCGTAAGTATCCAGCGAATCCCCACCAGCAACCGGCAGCTGAGGGTCAGAGCCTGCGGTGTGGAGGAAGCCCCATCCCCGATGCCCGGGAACGGGCAAGAGCCGTCTGCTCCGGGTTGGGGACGAGAGCGCAGACCCACCAGGGACGCCAGCTGCAGGGTCTGAAAGCTGGTGTCACTCTCGGGAGGAGAGGCGGGGGCCACGAGTCGCAGCGAGCAAGCACCACACAGGCAAATGGCCATCGGTGAAAGAGAGAGACGGGCTGACATTCGGGCCGGTCTAGCGGCCCTTCCTGCTCACTCCTCTGCGGACCACTCGGGGCGTGTCTGCTGAGCCACGGGCGGGTCCCGGGGGTGGGTCAGCACCCACAGCGCGGGGCCGCAGACAGGTCTGCGAACGGGGCCTGCCGAGTCCCGAGAGGATGCCTTCCAGAGGCCCGCTTAGAAGTAGCCCGCTCCCTCCACCCCTGCAGGAGGAGAAGGGCCGCCTGCAAGAATGAAGGCTTAATTAATAATAATAATAATAACAATGATAATAATAATAAAGAAGCTCTTGTCGACGCGCCTGCAGTGGCTCGTCACGAGCGCTGTTCCCTGGCTGATCCTCGCCCACCAGTGTGGAGCTAGGTTTCATCTTTGTTTCCCTGTCTCTTCAGACCGACCCCGACTGTCTTCACCTGTATCTGCATCCACGCAGCAATGACACTAACAGTCACGCCGCTCGTAAGGGCACTGCCGCCACGGGGCCCATCTGACCCGCGTCCCGGGGAACTGGGGGAGACAACTGCCTTTGCTCAGGGCCCCCCAGCCAGCACGCAGCGGAGCCGGGCTTCGAGCTCATTCTGCTGACTCCGGACACCAGGAGCCGCACTGTCCCCGGGACTCCGCCCTGTGCCCCCGGCATCGGACGGGTGAGCAGGGAACCCCCACATAACTGCCACCCGCCCGCCGGCCTCATCACTCATCTGCCGGGTCACCTACTAGCTTCATAGAATTCACTTCTTCCTCCCCGCCTGGAGGAGAACTCATTTATTTTAGGATACACGATTTTGAACCACTTCCATCCACCA
>PITB01009495.1:0-66809 GCA_004024585.1 Paradoxurus hermaphroditus
GTGATTATGCTTGAAATTTTAACAGGCTAACACTTAAAATTTTTTAGTGTGCATTTGTTTTTGAGAGAGAGAGTGAGAGAGAAGCAGAGTGTGAGTGGGGAAGGGGCAGAGAGAGAGAGAGGGAGACACAGTATCTGAAGCAGGCTGAGCTGTCAGCACAGAACCTGACACAGGGCTCAAAACTACGAACTGAGGTCACTACCTGAGTCCAAGCCGGATGCTTAACCAACTGAGCCACCCAAGCACCCCAACATGCTTACGTTTAAAACTCAGACAGTAATCAATATCTTTACCTGCCTATTGAAAAATATAAAAGCTTAGGATGCTTTAGTTCAGCAAACAATCTCAAAGTTTACATATCACTGCCATCTAGCTTTTTAATTCTGTTGTGTTTTGTTTTATTTTTATAACTATGCTTCTTTCTTGTTCCTATCTGGTTTGGCTATGAATGGCCTCACAGAATGGATTTGGGAGTATTGTCTTTTCTTCCCCAGGTACCTGGGAGAGTTAACAAAAGATTGGAATGATCTGTTCTTTAAAAGTTTCGTCTAAAAACACTTTCTGGTTCTGAGAAGGTTTTTAACTCTTTCTGTAATTTCTCTAGTACTCACTTATAGTAAATTACATTTTTCTAGGAACTTTTCCATTTCATCTGTTTTCAAAATTTATTGGAAAAATAGGGGCATCTGGGTGGCTCAGTTAATTAAACATCTGACTCTTGATTTCGGCTTAGGGCATGATCTCACGGTTTGTGAGTTCGAGCCCCACCTTGGGCTCTGCACTGACAATGCGAAGCCTGCTTGGGATTCTGTCTCCCTCTCTCTCTGCCCCTCCCCCCCCTTGCCCTGGTCTCAAAATAAATAAACTTAAAAAAATTATTGGAAAAATGTTATTGTCCCACCTTCTCAATCTTTGGTATATCTCTATTGGTGTCCCTTTTTCATTCAGAAGATTATTTCTATGTGTCTTCTCTCCTTTTCTTTAATAAGATTTCTCTGGTTTTCTTTTTCAGAAAACCAGCATTTGGTTTTTTTTTTTATTCTCTCTAGTGTATCTTTGTTTTCCTTTTCACTGATTCCTGCTTTTATCTTTACTGCTATCATCTGTTATTGCATTTCCTAACTTCTGAAAGTAGAAATTGTGTTAGTTTTCAACCCTTTCCTTTTCCAATACACACTAACATACATTTTCTGGCTGCAGATGTCTTTTGAAGCTTCTCTTTGGTTCATTGTCTATGTTTCGATATATGCTGTCTTCATATCATTTAGTTTTTAGTGGTTTTTAATTTCTGCTTTGATTCATCTTTGTTCCATGAGTTATTGAGTTATTTAAAATTCCCAAATACACTCACATTTTTTAATTCTTTCATTGTTGTCTTTAACTGTTTACTTCTGTAAGTGTGGTCAGAGAATGTGGTCTATATGATAACTGTTTATCAAAATTCACGGAGGCTTGTTTTATGCCCTAGTATGTGATCAACTTCTCAATGTGCATGTTGTCAGAGAATATTCATACTCTAACTGAATTTCATATTGGCTGTTGAATCAAGCTTGCTAATTGTGTTGTTCAAGTTTTTATTTTTTGGTGTTATTCTTGATCTATAAATAGAGAGGTATATTAAAATTTTCCATCCTGCAGTTGTAAATGTCAGTTTATTCTTACAGTCCTGTTAATTTTTCTTTCACATAGTTTTAGTCCATTGTATTAGGTATATATAGAGAGAGAGCAGTTGTAACTTCCTGGTGGATATATTTACTCACTCCTCAAATAATACACAGACCTTTATTTTATTCCTAACCACAGCCAACCCAACCCCCAGCTTACATTCAATTTTTGTCCAGTCTTTTTGCTCTATATTTTTATTGTGAACCCCACAAATTAGGCATCCCTGATTTATATTCTTAATATTGAGTAGATTTAGTGACATATGATTTTATTCATGTGCTATTTTTTCCTATAGGTCAGATGTTCTTCTAGAGATTTCTTCCTTCCACTTGAAAAACACCCTTGGCAAATTCCATAAGTGAAAATTTGTTAGGGGTAATTCCTCACAGTTTTATTATACAGAAAAGATTTCCCTCTTGTTTGTGAAAGTGAATTTTTCAAGAACCTCAAATCTTGTCTTACAGTTATTTTCCATCAGTACTTTGAAATTTTAATATTCTACTGCCTATAGTCCCCATTGCTACTCTTGAGGACTCAGACTTTCCTCTGATTATTATTCCTTCTTGGGTAAATTGCCTTTTTCCCTCTGGCAACTCTTAACTGCTTCTCTTTATTTTCTGTGTTCTGCAGCTTCACTAAGATGAATCTAGGTGTGAATTTATTTCTATTTATCCAGTAGAGACGTGTTGGTCTTCCGGGTTGGAGACGCGTTTTGCAACAATCCTGGGAAATTATCAGGTGTTTTGACCTCCCTTTCATATTTTCTGCCATTTTAATAATATGTGTTCTTCATAGTTCCCTCTTCAGCTGTGTCTATTTGGTGATTTAGCCATTCCATTAAGTGCCTCATTTAAATCATTACTTTTCTCATTTCTACAATTGTAGTCTGGTTCTTTTCCTAATCTGACTGATCATTGTATAACCTCTCTTTCCTTACTCCTTTTAAAAAACCCAGCTGTTTTATTGCCTCTGATAATTCTTCGTGAGTGTGATTTTGTGTGTGTTATTTCTGCTAACTCATTCGTATGGCTTGGTTTTGCAGGTGTGTGTGTGCACTCATGCATGCTTGCACGTGTGTGCACGCATGTGCATGTGTGTGTGTGTGTGTGTGTGTGTGTGTGTGTGTGTGTGTGTGAGTTTCAGCGCTCATAGTTGTAGAACTCTCCTTTTTGGGAGTGAAAGTCCTAGGTGGAAGGTACGTTCTTTGGAGGAAGAATTTGGCTTTACTTCTGAGGTCCTCTAAGGTAACATCTCACCACGGTCCCCTTTATCTTGGGATTTTATATGTCACACAAATAGTTCACATTCAAAACTGAAACCCTTGTCATGGCTAGGGAACCTGGAAATCTTGAGAGAGATTCTTTTTTCATCTCCACTCAGAATTGAGGCTGAGACCGTTTTCCTTGCTGTCTGAGTCTTCTAGACTTGATTTCTTTTTGTTTTTCTAAGGGAGTAACCATTCGTAAAATTCCTTCCAGGAACGTGCTAAGCACAAGCCTTTCTAGATGTTCTCGGGGATGGTAACAGTTTCAGCAATTCCTGCCCGCCTAGGACTGGCTTTGTCCCTGACCACGGTGATTTTCTTGACTTTCCTTTGATGTGATTTTTTTTAAATATGTCAAAATCTTTGTTGTCATAAGATTTCGAAATACCTAGACTATCCTATTACCGTAGTAACAATAACTTGGGATCATTACATGAGGCTTAGAGAATCTTCCAAAGTCCTCATGGATTATTGCTCCTAACTCTCATTTTTAATATATAGGAACTTCAGGAAAAGCTTCCAAGTTTTCCAGAAAATGTATTTTAAGCATCCTTTTTCCTCAGATTCTATTCAGTTATGGAAAAATTCCCTTCTGTTCGCATGGTCTTTTTCTCAGAAACCCCTCGTATAGCTCTGACCTTGCCTTCCTTTGCCCACTTTGGCTCTAATGGAGTATCTTTCCTCTCATTCCCCCATCACTTCTTCATTTGTCTTCTTCTCCAGTTCCCATAAGCCCAGTCAAAGTTCTTTTCACCAAAAAGTAGTTTTCTCGGTGAGGGCAGGTCCCAAACTCAGCTCGCAGGTGACTCCTGGTATGTCACCAATAAGAGGAGACTGGGCTTGATCTCTTGACTGGGAAGTCTTCACCTCTTGAAATTGCAAATAAATGTTGAGATTTCCTTGTCTGTTTGTTTTTTGTTCGTTCTGTTTTAAGAGCATCGAACAAACTGGATTCTGAGACACCTCTTACAAAAGCCAGCTGTCACAGAGGGGGCAAAAGACCTTGAAAAGCCTACACGAGTCTTTAGAAGGAATGAATGAGGATGTGGCAACTTAAAATGATATTATTTCTGCTTTGAGTCAGCATACTACCTATAAGCCCTTAAAAGCATGTTTATTGCTTAGCTGGGTAATGCTCTTAAAACGTTCCAATGTACAGCACAACACTATACCCGAAGGAATAGGATTAGCTGTGGCTAAACATGATGAGAATCCATCATTTGCAGGAGAAGGAATTTTCCTCGAGTTACGGTGCTGCAAATAGAGCCAACTTATTCTCACTGCCTTCCTCATTTTAAATGAGATAATGTGTTTCCAAGCAATAAAATAAAACAAGGAAACTGTATAAGGCACAGATACTTAGAGAAAGAGGAGAAAGTAAGACCAGAGTGCCTGAAAGTAGAGAAGAAAAATCTAAATTATTCAATTAAAGTTATATCTTTCATTTCCTGGATTGGGACAACCTCATGGGAACCTCACTGGGACATTCTGTGCCCTAGATCAGAATTTGTGAAACTGTAGTCAAAAAGGTATAGGTACTGAAATATCCACCTGATAAATTATTCTCAGTTATAAGTATAGTAGTCATATATCTTAGACTTTTCTGGGACAATTCCAGTATAAATTTATTTTATTCTTTTCTACAGAGGCAGTGCATTCAATGTATATCCAAGTGTGGTTTCATATTATTCAATTTAGAGATTCGAAAGCATCCGTTGCTGGACCACATGTTCTGACTTTAAGTTTATAAATTAAGCCTGCCATGAATCCTTTAAAAATGTCGTAGTGGTATTCTGCTATGTTTATAATATTTAGGAATCTAAGCTAACTTAGCTTAGACTCACAAAATCATTGAAATGTAAAAGCACTTGTAAGGTAAGGTAATTTATCCTTCTCTTTCAAGTAGGTAATCGCACCTGAACCATCCGAGACTAATGAGAATTTATCCCGTTTCTAAAGATGGTCAGAAAAGCAGATCAACAAACCTCTTCCATTACACCTCCCTCTCTGAATGCATAGCCTCTTTCTGGATGAGAGAAAAGGTAAAATTCTAGACTCGTTCATCCCATACCTGTGGCGAAGGCTGTTAGTCCCATTTCTAACTGGTGATAGGGTCTAAATTTTGGTTTTGTCCTAAAACATTTCCAAAGTCAGCAAAAATGACTATATATCGTACTAGCGAATCTGTCATAACAGAAAAAGAGCATGCCTACATCCCTCTGCTATAATTTCTTTCACCTCTCACTGGTCCCTTCTCTGCTGTATAGCCCACGGGCCCTCTTGAATCTCCATACCCAGTAAATAAGTTCCTTAACAAGTGGTGAACACTTACTCCATCTCCCTCCCTAACTGAAATCTGTCGCTATTCTGAAGTTCATGGCTCTGCCACCAGCCCTAGCCACTGGAGACCTCGCATCTCCCAACGGTGTTGCTCCAGGGTCAGGAGATATGATTTCTGAGTTGGCGAGATTTGTCTACCTTTGCGTAAACACATCTTCTTTTATGACTCATGCCACCTTACCATGCCGCCTCCTTCTCCCTCCTCTGCATGTTTATTTCTGAGGTCTTGATAGTTTCTCTCACTTATTAATGATATCTGGTTTACATCATTTCTCCCTACCCCAAGTCCTGATGTGTATTGTTCATTGTTAGTACAGATACCCCTCAACATCTTACTTCCAATGACTTTCACTAATCTCCAGCCATATATCACCATGGCCACACCAGGGATCTTGTGGTCATCTATAAACATGCCTCTGAAGCCTTCAACTCTGATCTTCTACTTTTTGACCCAATTTACTTTTCTAAGGGTGCCTGCGTGGTCCAGTTAGCTAAGTGGCCCACTTTGGCTCAAGTCATGATCTCACGGTTCTTGAGTTCAAGCCCTGTGTCAGGCTCTGTGTTGACAGCTCGGAGCCCGGAGGCTGCTTCAGATTCTGTGTCTCCCTTGCTCTCTGCCCCTCCCCTGCTTGTGCACTCTCTTTCTCTCAAAAATAAACATTTAAAAAATTATTTAACTTACTCTTCTAGGTCTTTAGGACCTCAAGTTATTATCTGAAGCACTCCTTCATCAACTTACTCAATTTCCTTGCATCCCAAACCTTTTGCAGCAATTGCTTGGGGTTATGACCCTGAATTCCTATTACAATACTCTCTCCAGTTTCATACCCAGATGAATAAACCCTTCTGGAACTGCAGATTGGAGCCATTTAAAGCCAGTCTTCAACCTCAGCTGTGCCTTCAGTCCCATCACCAGGAAATTCCATCGTTTATTATTAGTCAGTCCCCAAACTTTTGGTGTTGTTAGAAACAAGCATGGAAGTTCTTAAGACCAGTCTTTGTGTGGAGAGTAGTGTACCTTTCTTTTATTTTATATTTTTTTAATTTTTTTAATGTTTATTTATTTTTGAGAGAAAGAGTGTGAGTTGGGGAGAGAGAGAGAGAGAGAGAGATTCAGAATCCGAAGCAGGCTCCAGGCTCCGAGCTGTCAGCACAGAGCCGGACGCGGGGCTTGAACCCACAAGTTGTGGGATCGTGACCTGAACCAAAGTCAGATGCTTAACCTACTAGCCACTCAGGCAACCCCATAGAGTAGGGCACCTTAAGGCACCCTGGTGTTTTTCTATTTAAGTAAGAGTAAAGACTAGGAAGATGGGGCGCCTGGGTGGCTCAGTTGGTTAAGCGGCCGACTTCAGCTCAGGTCATGATCTCACGGTCTGTGAGTTCGAGCCCCATGTCGGGCTCTGTGCTGATAGCTCATTAGAGCCTGGAGCCTGCTTCGGATTCTGTATCTCCCTCTCTCTCTGTCCTTCTCCTGCTCACGCTCTATCTCTATGTCTCTTAAGAATAAATATACGTTAAAAAAAAAAAAAAAGACTAGGAAGATGCCCTAATGGGGAGATGGAACATGATGCTTCAAGAAGGGCTTTTAGATACCATTGTGCCCGTCTTTCCAAATCTCCACATAATCACAAATTAAACTGTCATTGTAGATAAAGCGATCATTTTTACCTACAAGCTTATTACAGCTTCTCCTTAGAAAATCATTCTCAATGTTTTTAAAAGAGAACCTACAATAAACTACCTAATTATCTTTGTTGAAACATTGTTTTTTGCACAACCAAACGATTATAATTGTCATGCCGCAGAAAGAACACTTGGACATTCAACCTCAACGCTATTTTAGGAAAATCTCAAGGGAAGCTGTAGTGAGGAGGAGGAAACAAATGAATTGTTTTCAATTCCACTTATCCCCCCAAGTCAGGTCTTTGCTGTCGGTCTTGATTATTTCATTTAAAGTGGATTCTTAAATTCATCAATATATAAAGGCCAGGAGCAGCAACATTTAAACATAAGTATGAAGCCAATTCCAAAACCAAATGTCAAGTTTGTGGTACTTATCACTTTGAATAGGCTTCATAAATACCAAACTGGAGTGAGAAGTGGGAAACTGGCTGTGCCATTAGCTGGCTGTGACACTGGGCAATTAGCTTCAGCTCTTGGGCCCAAGTCTCACGTGTGAAGAATCAGAGCAGATTCTCTCTAAGTTTCCTTTTTACTCTAAAAGCAACAGTACTGCTAGGTGGTAGGTGAGGGTAGGGCATTGTTTAATATAATTAATAGTCTGTCAAATTTTTGGAAGGAACAAGTGTAAATCCAGCTCCGGCTCTTCTCCTTACACGATGGCCGAGAAACTCTGGAGTCTCCATCACCCAAAACTAGACAAATAAATAGGGGTACAATGCATCTATGAGAGCAGTTGTGGAGAGGGGAAGTAGAGGGGCGTAGGAGGAAGAGATTGCAAGAGAAAAGAAGTCACAGGCTGCCGTGACCTGATTAATATCAGTGGGCATTGCATCTGTCTTCAAATAAGATGCACTGGGGGCGTCTGGGTGGCTCAGTTGGTTAAGTGTCTGACATCGGTTCGGGTCATGATCTTGCTTGTGGTCCCTGAGTTTGAGCCCCACATCTAGCTCTGTGCTGACAACTCAGAGCTTGAAGTGTACTTTGGATTCTGTGTCTCCCTCTCTCGATCTCTGCCTTCCCCCCCCCCCTCTCAAAAATAAATAAACATTTAAAAAAATTAAAGAAATATAAGATGCATTGGCCTTCAACAGCACATAGCGCTTCTCTTGTTCACCTCGGTTTATTATTTGTAGAGAACCACGTTTCTACCATGCAGGACTCTTTTAAAAACATTACAGAGAGGCAGCTGGGTGGCTCAGTCAATTAGGCATCTGACTCTTAATTTAAGCTCAGGTCATGATATCTCGGTTCATGAGTTTGAGCCCCGCATCGGACTCTGCGCTAACAGTGTGGAGACTGCTTGGGATTCTCTCTCTCAGTCCCTCCCCTGTTTGCTCTCTCTCTCTCTCTCACTTTCTCAAAATAAATAAATAGACTTAAAAAAATCACAGATATACAAATATTATTTGTAAATATAGTTTCAAAAACTTTTAGTCGTTTCCATTGCCTTTGCAAAAACTGTAAGCCCCATATGCGAGAGCTTGTAGGCCCTCAGTTTCATCTTGAATGGTTGAGGCAACAAGGTTAGACATGAAATGCAGCTTTCGTTTACTATTTTTCTGCATTACGGTGATAAATGAGTGGAGAAAAGGACACACACCAAGGTGGAAGAAAGAGTATATTTTTCTTCTGCAACATGAAACTTTTAATTATTTTAAATGTGTGACTTAGTCAGCTTGGAACCAGTCCACCTCAAAGTAAAATAAAAAGCAATGAAAATTGATGACAGAATGGTTCAGTGACTAAAAATCTTAAGGTTATTACAAATAGAGTATGAAAACCTCTCTAATCCACATAGTTGCAATTTCTGGAGGCCAGTGGGGAGGGTATGTACATGTCTGTGTTGGGGGGTGGTTAAAATATCATTATGCAGCCTACTTTTATTTTCTTTAAAGACAAAACTAAAGGCTATTTTTAATGTACCGTAGAGATACATAAATTCCTTAGAAAGCATTTTAAGTCACACATTTATTTAGGGAACAAGTGTATACAAACTACTTTTACCAAGACTCCATATTCCAGTCCCCTCCTCTCCAAACAAAAACAGAGAAATCCACTTTGCTCTGAAATGGTTCCAAATTAGCACTCAAGAGCAAGTCTAGCTTCTCAAACTAATTTCTGAGTCCATAAGTTTAGGTAGCCTTTATGTTTTGCAAACTTTTGTAGAGTCCAAGATCCAAGGAGCAGTAGGTGAAATTTCTACCTCTATCTTCACCGTAAGTGCATGGACATTAAAAAAGCACAATGTATAAACCACTAGATATTCATTCATACTGCATTGATTAAAGAAATTATGATGCAGACCAGCTGTGGAATACTGCACCGCTCACTATGGAAAGGAATAAGATGAATAAGAGGATTTGTCAAGGATAAATGAATAAATATATTATTAAATTTGTTAAAATGCATATTATTACTCCTTTTAGTAAAAAGACTAGTAAAATGTTATGGTATAGTGTATATACATGCATATTTGTGTGTGTGTGTGTGTGTGTGTGTGTGTGTGTGTGAGTGTAAAATACAAAGCTGATATCAATGGTATCACACTGGCAGAGGGGAGTGAGAAGAAAAGAGACTATCTCATTTTTAAATGACCATATTGGGGTGCCTGGGTGGCTTGGTCGGTTGAGCATCCAACTCTTGCTTTCTGCTCAGATCAAGATCTCATGGTTCGTGAGTTCAAGCCCAGCATCTGGCTCAGTGCTGACAGTGTGGACCCTGCTTGGGATTCTCTTTCTCTCCCTCTCTCTCTGCCCCTCCCCCACTTGCACTCTGTCTCTCTCTCAAAATAAATAACTTAAAAAATTTTTTAAATGAATGACCAATGTATTATTTTTATAATTGGAATAAATAATTAAAATATTTGAAAATAAAAAATGTTAAAAATATTAAAGAAAAACTTTGAGGCAAACATGGCAGCCTAAGCCTTTCCATCTCCTTCTTTCCTGCTCCTACTAGTCCAATGGGGGAGAAGCAGCTATCTAGAAGGATAAATGCCAGGGATCTGACGTAAACCACTTGCCAGCATCTATGCAAGACCTAGGACTTCTTAAGGAGATTGGCCAGTGAAAGCAGAGAGGGACATGACGGTTTTACCTACCATCACCAACCCGCCACTGTTTATGGCCCTGGAGTCTGTCACATGAGTAAGGGGCCCTGACCTTCTCTCCCCACAAGCTCATTAACGTGGGATAGAACAAACCCATGGTGAGGCAAAGTCAAGCCCTGAACTTCAATCTCCAGTTGGAACTCAGGGGAAAAGTTTCAAATCAAAGGTTAATTTATGACATTTTAATTTATCAAATTAAATATTATGAGGGGGTACCATGTATTCACAAGATACAGATGTAAAGTGGGAAGAGACGTAGAGGTTATTACTCATTATGGAGAAGGTTTCTGTCCAAGTTGAACTTGGAATGCCAGGAATAGTGGGTCAACAGAAGTCAAGGTCCTTGCCTGCATCTTTTTTTGTCCCTAAGACAACAATAACAAAAACAAAAGCAGATCCTTGACGCTTTTTTCATCCTACTGCCTAGATTCTGAAAGGAGGAGCTGGGGAAGCCAGAGAGTTCAGAGAAAGAAGCTTTAGGAGCTGGGGAAGTACTATTTACTCACCATACAGAGGCATTTAAGTATTCTTACATCTGGTGTGGCCATATCTCTGACTGACTATGATCTGTGAGTGGGCACTCGGACAGTGGAGCTCATAAAATTTTTCTCATGACTTGCGTGGGTCTAGCCTTTATATATTACTCAGAAAATAATCTAATTTTGGATATGGATTTGCCTTCTCCATCCAAGTGCTTTTGCCACAAATCATCATCCATGATCTTACTGGATGTCATTTTCATTGTCATAGTATTTCACATGATTATTATTATTATTCCTTCTGACGAAGGAATTCATTTCATATTTTTTAATGAGATAATAGACTTATTTTTACAAGATTTATGGATCTTAACTCTGTCTCCCAACACCATAATGGTGAGATGGTCCATTGAAAACTCATTTATACATCAGTTGAAAGATAACTCCCTATGATATTGGGGACAGTCTTATGGTGTTGACTCTTCTGTTAACAAAATATGAGGGTCTGGAAATCAAGAAGGTGAATGAAGTGTGATTGGTTCCTCTCGCTATTATAATACTATTACACAATATTTACTTCTCTTTGCCTTGATTTTGAGCCCTGCCGGCTTAAATTTCTTATTTCTCAATAGATGGCTACTTCCACCTATGACACATCAATGATTTAACTGAACTAAAAGATGAGTTAGCCAGGTGGCCACCTTTGGACTCTGTTGCTACTGGACAAAGAACAAAGAGAAAGAAGGGGTTTGCTGCTCTGGCTTGAGTGATGGACCTTGATTATCAAGCAGAAATAGAGTTACCAGTACATATCAAGGGCAGGAAGAAGTATTTATAATCCAGAGAATCCCCTCGAGTGTCTCCTAATACATCCATATGCAATAGTAAAGATTAATGGAAACCCACAGCAACACAATACAGACAAAACCAGGAAGAGCTCAGGTGCTTTTGAAAGGAAGGCGTGGGTCATCTCACTAGATATAAAACACTGAACTGGCGGTGTCTGAGGGCAAATTGACCCATAAAATTGGTAGTGGGTGAAAAAAGTTGTAAATACCAGCTATGGTTTTCTGACCTGTTGCAGGACATATTATCATAGCTATACATATTTTTTCTTGCTTGCTTTATTCTGTATATATTTGTATGTATTAACCAATCTTCTATTTTCTCTTTTCCTTTTTTTTTCTTTTTTTTGAGAGAGGGGGTGGGGTATGAACAAGGGAAGGGCAGAGGGAGAGGGAGAGAGAATCTTATGCAGACTTTGCGCCCGGCTCAGAGCCCAACCCTGGGATTGATCTCACAACCATGAGGTCATAACCTGAGCTGAAATCAAGAGTCACTGAGCTGAGCCACTCAGGTGCCCCTACTTTTCACTTCAATATCAATGAGGTGATGGCTAACTATAATTTAATTTTGAGGTTACTGGATACCTAAATGGGCATGTGACTGAACTAGAAAAGGACTGAATGTCTTCAGGGGTGGATAGAGCATTTAATGGGATTTGTACCTTTTCTTTGGTAAGAGAGTGTTTTATTTATATGGGGCATAGTTGCATAGGTGGGAGTAAGTTGTGGTTTTGTGGCTGTCTGGAAGATTCCATATGCATTAAAGCTTGCTTATGGATATAGAGTAGGCAAAGACTTAGACTGTGATAGACGGATTTGACTGTCTCAACTCCTAGTTCATCCTGCTTTCTTCTTGAGCGATATTAGAAAGCTAGCAGCTACATTCCTCAGATTCTCTTCTGCTAGGATTCTGGATGTAAATTTATTTCTGCATTTAGCTGGATTTTCATGAGCTTTTTTAAAGGCAGAAGGAGTTACACCATCTTTCTGCACTAATGTGGACAGACAAGTAAGCTCTAAACAGTGAGGGCGTTTGCAGTGCACACACATCATCACGCATGTCTAGTCACGGTGGATGGCAGTGATGGCAGCAGTGACAGCGCAATCACCCAGTGCTGGGGTCACATCAGCACTGGTCCAAATGGAAGTCAAAGTTCCAGTGGAATATCCTGACAGCCACACCTCCAGCACTTACAGTTATTTTCTCAACAACTTATTTCTACATTAAATCCTCTTATGTTTGGGAAACTTAGTGTTCTCTACTTCCTGAATTAAAGCGCAGTTGATACGTAACTCTAGAGATACACCTGTACATGTTCAAAAAGAGGCATGTAAACGGATGCTGATTTCACCATTGTTTGCAATCGCTCCAAAACAATTACCTACATGTCTAATAGTAGGCGGATGGGCGAATAAATTGCGGTACATTTATATTATGAGATGAAGCAGGTTAAAAGAACAAAGTAAATCTATACATACTAACACGAAAAAAATCTCCAAGACATGTCAGTTTCTTTTAAAAAGGAAGCTATTGTGCCATTTTAAACTATTTATTCTAAATATTGTACATTCAATACATGATTTGGGTATATATGGCATGCATCACCAGACACTTGGAAGAATATAAACCCAAATTCATAACAGCAATAAGTTCTTCAGATGAAACTAGGATTGCCAGTGGTAATAAAGGGAGAATTTAATTTTATGTGTAAAGGTTGAATTTTTACAATTAGAATACATTCCTTTATTACTTGATGATGGGAAAGAAATAAAAATTTTAAAGAATAATAATTAATTATGGTCATGAAGGATAAAGCAATTTTAAACATTTTTAACGGAAAAATGCATAATATTTTAAAATAATCTATAGCTGCTTAAACAAAATTTAAGAGAAGACTAGAGAAGGAGCAATAAAAAACATGCTAACTTATCAGCTTTTGGGAAAGAAAGACAGAGCAGGAGAAGTACATAGACATTATTTTGTTCTTGGAAATGACAGAGGAATTTAAGATCAAATATATTTTTAACATAAAGGTAACCAGTAATAGAAAAAAAAATTGGGCATAAAAGTTTCAAATCACCAGAGAAAAGGACACACGTAGTAAAGAGACAATTTAACAGGAAAATGGAAAGTACCAAAATTGACTCAAAAACATAACAAATTTATATTCCATAATAACTAAGAAAAAAGTTTTTAAAAAGGTAGACAATAATAATAATAAAGAAAAGAAAAGAAAAGAAAAGAAAAGAAAAAAGACAATAGACCTACATGTTTTACAGGCAAGATCTCTCTATTCCTTGAAGGTTTGTTTGATCATGTTCTATGTTATCTGTGCAACTGGAGAAGATAGAAACACTAGAATGTTCCCCAGTTGCTCTTATGAAGTTTACATTGCTCTAAAGTTAAAGATGTCGGGGCACCTGGGTGGCTCAGTCAGTTAAGCGTCTGACTTCAGCTTAGGTCATGATCTCATGGTTCGTGAGTTCAAGCCCCGCATCAGGCTCTGTGCTGACAGCTCAGAGCCTGGAGCCAGCTTCAGATTCTGTGTCTCCGCCTCTCTCTGACCCTCCTCTGCTCATACTCTATCTCTCTCTCTCTCTCTAAAAAATAAACATTAAAAAACAATTAAAAAAATAAAGTTAAAGATGAACAAGAACATAATAGACATAAACAAATGAGCACTAATATTTTTTATAAATATACTTTTAAAATCCCATATAGAACATTATCACATTAAATCCCACATTATATTAATTCCAAAGTTGAATTTTTTCCTAAGAATTTATCAATAAGTCAACTTTAGGAAATCTGCTCGGGCAACTCATTATTCAAATGGTTTAAGTGAGAATGATCGTATGAATATTGCCACAAAAATACTTGGTAGAATTCAATATTCAATCATTCGGGGGAGGGGGAGGGAATCTTAGCAAATTAAGAATAAGAGGATATTCGCTTAGTGTAATAAGGAGTATTCTTATAAACAAGTAGTAAAACCATAGCTCAGAGTAAAGCATTAGTGGCACTCCCACTGAAGCCAAGATGAAGACAAGGATATCAGCCTTTAAGACAATGTGCTACCTGGGGTGCCTTGGTGGCTCAGTTGGTTAAGTATCTGACTTTAGCTCAGGTCATGATGTTATAGTCCGTGAGTTCAAGCCCCATGTTGGGCTCTGTGCTGACAGTTCAGAACCTGGAGCCTGCTTTGGATTCTTTGTCTCCCTCTCTTAGTCCCTCCTCTGTTCACACTCTGTCTCTCTCTCTCTCAAAAATAATGAACATTAAAAAAAATTTTTTTAATCTCATCTCACCGTTCCTGAGTTCAAGCTCTGTGTCGGGTTCTGTGCTGACAGCTCAGAGCCTGGAACCTGCTTCCAGTTCTGTGTCTCCCTCTCTCTCTGACTCTCCCCCACTCACACTCTGTCTCTCTCTTTCAAAATTAAATAAACATTAAAAATATTTTTTTAAAAAAGACTATATGCTACCTCATTCTGGAATTACTAGCAGTAAGTAGAACAATAAATAAGGTAAAAATTCATAAAATAAAGAGAAAAAAACAAAATTATTTGCAGGTAAATGATTTATTACTAAGAAATTACAAGAGAAACAACTGAAAGTAGAATAAAAGGTCAAAAGTCAGCAGAGAGCCCACGATAAAAAATAAACATGTAAATCTCAATAGATTTCTTATATGTCAGCATAAAAAAAGGTGGAGAATGGAAAAAAATCCCATTCACAAATTCACAATAGCAAAAACCATTATAAAATGCCTAAGAATGAAATAATCAAAGCCTATACAGAAGGCTTTGAAGAAGAAACAATAATTTCTTGGACGATATAAAAACAAAAAACCAAAAAAAAATCGAATTAATGGAGATACATTAAATGTTCTAAATGGGAAGATTCAGTCCTGAAAACATTTAATTCTTTTTCAATTTAGTCTATAAATTTATTTTCAGCACACAATTGTTTTCTGTTTGAAAAATTATTTTTGAAGTAGTCATGGTAGTTACAAAATGTTCAAGTACATTACAAAAACTACCTTTTTTCCAAATTACTTGAAGTAAATTACTTTCCCTGTTTCGCTATCACCTAAAACCCTAGTGTGTGTTTCCTACAAACAAAGATGCTCTACATAATGGCAATACAACCATTCAAATAAGAAAATTATTACGGATATATTACTGCCATCTAATTGTTAAACCCCATAATCAATTTTCATCAGTTGTCTCAGTAATCATTTACTGCAAAAATCTCCAGTTCAGAGCCATGCATGGCATTTACTTATCGTTCTTTAGTCTCCTTCAGTCTTAACAGCTCCTTAGTATTCCCTTGAATTTCATGACCTTGATATTTAGAAGACTATAGGCCAGTTGTTTTGTAGAATGTATCTCAAGTTGGCCTTGCCTGGTGTTTCTTTATGATTGAATTCAAGTTAGGCATCCTTAGCAGGAATGCCATAGACATGAGCCATGGCCTTCTGATTCCCCCCACTAGGCTGTCCCCACCTTTGTGGTTGCCCCACAGGTCCTACTCAGGCTTTGACACCTAATGTCGGTGACAGTTCTGCATGGTTTCCCTCTTTACCCTGCTTGGTCCCTGACAGCCCACTCCAGAATCCCAACCCCCACCCCCCTATATGAACATCCTGCGTATCCCACTCTGGTTCTGCCGTCCCCCGGAAGGACTCCATAAATGCAATGCAATCTCATGTGTAATTCCAAACAAAATCTACTTAGAACTTTCAAAAATGATAATACAATTGTACTTGGAGAACAATTTGAAATAAGCCAAGATATATTTGGGGAAAAAAGACTGAAAAGGCTTACTTTATCATATATTATAAAACCACAGAAATTCAAACAATTAGATTCTGACTCGGGAATAGACAAATTTATGGAAGAAAAACAAAGATTAAAGAAACAGATTGAAGAATATTGTAGTATTTATCATCAATATAGTTATAGTAAGTTAAATGAACAATGGTGATTTGGAGAAGAGCATTAATTAGCATTCTATATTATGATTTACACAAAAGTGTAAGTGCAAAAAAATTAAAGTCATAAAGTAATATCAATTCATAATATTATAATTCTGTGCTGAGAAATACCTTGCTGCATGTATCAAAGGAAAAAAAGATAAAAAAGATAAAGATAAGATAAAAAATTTAGCCTATTTATAAATTAAAATGTCCTATATCATAACAAAAGCTACAAAGGTAGCTCCAATCCACTTTACATCATATGGAAATGAGGGCTTTGAATAGATTATTTTGAATATCTCTTCAAGCTCTGAAATAGGCCTCTTTATATCTTATGCATATGATTATACCTAAATTGTGCCATGTCTATGTTGCATCTTTCATATAATAGAAACTCCTTGAAGGCAAGATTTATATTTTACTTTTGTGTGCCTTCTCCATAGTTACACAAGCTGCGGTCATTGCTGTGAGCTGAACTGTGTCGCCAACAAAGGCTTATGGTGAAGTCCCAACCCTGTGTACCTGTGACTGTGACCTTATTTGGAAATAGGGTCTTTGCAGATGCAATCAAGCTAAGATCAGGTCATATTGAATTAAGGTGGGCCCTAAATCCAATGACTGGAGTCCCAAAAGGAGAGAGAGATTCGCAGAGCCTTCCAAGACAGCACAGCCCTGATGACATTTTCGGTTCAGACTTCTAGCCTCTAGAACCAAAGGATGATAACCTCTGTTGTTTTAAGCCACACGGTTTTGTGGCACTTTGTTAAGGCAGCCCAGGAAAATTAATACAGCCACTTAAATGGGCGATTTCCTTTCTATAAGTAATCATACAGAGCACTGTAAGTTAGAGCACTTAGATTTACCCATTGGGGTTTGAGCGATGGAAACCTCAGGTGTGTTCTCTCTGCTGCACAAATACAGAAAGGATTGGCTCTCTTTCTTTTAATTAGAAGTAATATTCATCAGCCTTGCAGCCTCACTATTTTACGATGGTTTCCTCATCTGTCCGAAAGCATCTTCCTCAGCACCTACAAGATTTGCTCAGTCTCCAACTCAGACAAAGTCCAGCCCAGACTCATCCCAGAGGCCTTCTGTTTTCCCCAGGCTCAATGACCCCCCTGAAATGTGACTCCAGAGACATTTTTTCACTTTGCCTGGTGGTAAATGCTATCTGTGTGATATATTGTAACGGCCAAGGTTTGCTGTATTAACACATACCCGTGAAAACTATAACCTACTTTAGAGAAAAGTGCAATATTTTTAGATGAAATCAGTAAAAACAGGAAAGAATTCGTATTTTATTGTATCCAGGAGATTATATATTTATACGCTTTTTACAAGGCTGACATTCTGTCATTAAGTCTATCTTTTCTCTAACTCTTTGCGCTATTATTTTGGTTGCACTACTATCATATTATTTCTTCTCATTCCGTATTTTACTTGCCAGTAACGCTTCTAAGAATATATCATATTTGACTACAATTTTTCACAAAAGAAAGAATATTACTTTGCTCCACAATAGATTAACTCCCAGACAAATGGATTATCTGTTAATTTTATGTCATCCTTACTGAACTAAAACTCTCACTATTGAATTTTACTAATTATATATTACTGTAAAGTAGCTACTTATAAAGGCATTTTAAATAAGAAATCTATTATAATTACTTAACCCCGGAAAAGAAGACAACAGTAGTATCACCCATATGCTGCAAAATGGCAGTCCATGATCTAAATGGAACATGCAATGCGCCTTGTTAGGCACGCAGAGTGGCTTTAAAACCCCACGTGAAATAGTTTCAACATTTAAAAATTAGGAGAACTGACCAAAATAAATTCTTATTTCTGTCTTTTGGGGAAGAAAATTGGAAAAGAATGTCTAACTGTTCTGGACAGTCTCGTCAATAAACAGTGTTGGGGAAACCAGACATTCAAAAGAATAAAACCGTTATCCCTCTCTTATCCCATACACACAAATTAACTCAAAATGGATTGAAGATTTAAATGTAAGACCTGAAACTATAAAACATATAAAAGAAAACATAAATGGTAAGCTGTTTGACATTGGTCTTAGCATCATTTTTTTTTTTAGATTTGACACCAGAACAAAGGTAACAAAAAGTAAAATAAACAAGAGGAACTACTTCAAACTAAAAAGCTTCTGTAACCTCTGGAACGGGAGGAAATATTTGCAAACCACATATCTGATAATAGATTAATTTAAAAAAAAAGCAATTTAGAGAAAACAAAAACAAATAACCCAATGAAGAAATGGCAAAGCACCCGAATAGACATTCTTTCAAAGAAGACATACAAAATGTCAATCGGCACATGAAAAGGGGCTTGACGTCACTAATCAGGGAAATGCAAATCAAAACCACAATGAGATATCATCACCTCACAGTGGTTAGAATGTCTATTATCAAGAAGACAAGAGATAACAAATGCCGATGAGGAGGTGGAGAAAAGGGAACCCTCCTACGTGGTTGGTAGAAATATAAACCAGTACAGCCATGATGGGAAACAGTATGGACATTCCTGAAAAAAACTAAAAACAGAACTATCATCTGATTTGGCACTTCCACTCCTGGATATATCCAAAGAAAACAAAATCATTATCTTGGAGAGCTATCTGCACTCTAATGTTTACTGCAGCATTATTCACATAGCCCAAGTATGGAAATGACCCAAGTGTCCATTGACCTATGAATGGATAAAGAAAATATGAGATTGAGGGGCCCCTGGGTAGCTCAATCAATTAAGCATCTGACTCTTGATTTTGGCTCAGGTCATGATCTCATGGTTTGTGAGTTCAAGCCCTGCATCTGGCTCTATGCCGATGATGCAGAGCCTGCATGGGATTCAATCTCCCCCGTCTCTGTCTCTCCCTTGCTTGTTCTCTATCTCTCTTCAAATAAATAAAAAGAAACTAAAAAAAAAAAAAAAAAGAAAGAAAATGTGATGTTGAAATATATATGGAATATTACTCAGCTTTTAAAAAGAAAGAAATCCTGTCATTTGTGACAACGTGGATAAAACTGGAGGGCAATTATACTAACTGAAATAAACCAGATATGGCATCACTTATATGTAGAATCTAAAAAACTAAAAAATGTCAAACTCATAAAAGCCGAGTAAGAAAGTGGTTGAGAGGGCCTATAAATGAGAAAAACAGGGAGAGGATGGTAAATGGGAGCCCCCCCATAAAACCTACTCTGAATCTTTCTCTGGAGATTTCTATTCATGTCTGTTGGACATACACTTGGGAATAGAATTACTGTGAATCTTAAAGTAGGCATCTATTTAGTTTTAGTGTATAATTCTGTCTTCCAAAGTGTTCGTACCAATTTACACTCCCACCAGCAACGTATGAGAGTTCCAGTTGGTCCGTGTTGTTGCCAAACTGGGTGTTGTCAATCTTTTTAATTTTAGCCATTCTAGTGGGTGTGTGGTGGTATCTTGTTGTGGTTTTAATTTTAATTTTCTCATGACTAATGATATTGAGTATCTTCTCATCTGCTTCCTGTCAGTTAGATATGCTGTTTTAGAAACTGCCTATGAAAGTCTTTTGCCCATTTTTTTTAATAATAGCTTTACTGAGATATAATTCACATACCATACATTTCATGGTATGAAAGTACAAATGCATCAGGTATTAATATATTACAGAATTGTACAATTATCAGCATCGTCTAATTTCAGAACACTTTTATCACCCCAGAAAGAACCATATTCCCATTAGTAGTTACTCTGCATCTGCCCCACCCCCACTTGCAGCCCCTGGCAACTGGTAATCTACTTTGAGTTTATATCCCTATTCTAGACATTTCATAATAGTAATTAAAAATAAGATCATTCATTGTGTGACATTTTGTGACTAGTTTTGTGTGTGTGTGTGTGGTTTGTTGTTTTTGTTTTTTTTTACTGAACATGTCTTCAAAGTTCAACCATGCAAGTATCTCTATTTCATTCCTTTTAATGTCAATCAATACTCCCTTATATGGTTATGCCACGGTTTTTTTTGTTTTTTGTTTTTTGTTTTTTTCGATGAAAGGGGAACTTTGCTGAAGCCCAAGGGCCATAGGTCTCCTGCAGGCAAAGGAAGAATGAGTAGAGAGACTTTATTTGATCTTCTTGGAGCGCAAGTATGGTTGGTATGGTCACGCTTCTTCTGACAATTGACAGCGCGGAGTCCAGGTGACCATGACACTTGGGGCAGATCATCCCGCTGCAGTTGTGTTTCTGGGCCATCTGGCAGAGGGAGGCTTGGATGACACTACCCCGCAGGCGAAGTACCAAGTGGACTTTTTCTGGATGTTGTAGCCTGGATGTGCGGCCACCCTCCAGCTGTTTGCCCACAAAAATCAGATGCTGCCAATCAGGGGAGATGCTCTCTTGCCTTGGGTTTTGGCTTTGACATTCTCAGTGGTATCTCTGGACTCAGCCTTGAGGATGAGGGTCTTGCCTGTCAGGGTCTTCACCAAGATCTGCATCTCTTCCTCTGCTCAGCCACCTTGTTGAAGAGAAAGAGCATGCCAAAGTCTTTTTTGTCTATTCATTACTTGAGGGACGGTTGTATTGTTTCCTGTTTGGAGTTGTTATTAATAATAATACTGTAGACATTTGCATACAAGTTTTTAAAGAAACATATGTTTTCAATTCTCTCAGATATATACCTAGGAGAAAAAATGCTGGGTCATATGGTACCTCCACGTTCACCATTTTGAGGAACTGCCAGACTTCCAAAGCCACTGCACTATTTTAAAACACCACAAAGAATGAATGGAGTTTCCATTTTTCCCACATGCTTATTAGCACTTGTTATTGCCTGTCTTTTTTCTTATTTTTGAGTGAGAGAGCATGAGCAGGAGGGGGCAGAGAGGGAGGGGGACATAGGATCAGAAGCAGGCTCTGCTGACAGCATCAAGCCAGATGCAGGGCTCAAGCTCACAAACCGTGAGATCACGACCTGAGCTAAAGTCAGACGCTCAACCAACTGGGCCACCCGGATGCCCCTTGCCTGTCTTTTTAAAAAAGGGTTGCCATCCTGGCAAGTGTGAACTGGTATCTCATTGTGATTTTCACTTTTCTTTCCTCGATGACTAATGATTTGAGCTTCTTCCCATGTGCTTACTGATCATTTGTATACCTTCTTGAGAGAAAGGTCTATTCAAATTCTTTAACGTTTAACTGAGGCTGTTTTTCTTTTCATTGTTGAGTTACAAAAGATGTCCCTGTATTCTCAATACATTGCCCTTGACAGATAAACGACTGGAAAATCTTTTTCTTCCGTTCTGTGGGTCGTCTTTTCACTTATTTGATAGTGTTCTTAGACATCATCTTTATGCAGTCTAGTTTATTTAGTCTTCCTTTTGTCATCTGTCCCTTGGGTATCATACCTAAGTAACCACTGCATGATATAAGATCTTAAGGCGCCTGGGTGGCTCAGTCACGTAAGCATCTGACTTCAGCTCACGTCATGATCTCACGGTTTGTGGGTTCAATCCCTCCATTGGGCTATGTGCTGACAACTCAGAACCTGGTGCCTACTTCAGATTCTCTGTCTCCTTCTGTCTCTGCCCTTCCCCTACTTGTGCTCTGTCTTTCTCTGTCTATTGGAAATGAATAAACGTTAAAAATTTTTCTTTTTTAATTTACTCCCAAGTTTTCATGTAAGTCTTGAAGTTTGAATTCTTACATGTATGTCTAGGATCCATTGTGAATTAATTTTCGTATATGGTATAGTAGGGATCCAAAGCTCATTATTTTGTTTATGGATATACAGTTGCCGCAACTCCAATTTTTGAAAAAACTATTCTTTCTCTCCTGAATTTTCTTAGTATCCTTATCAAAAATTGATTGGCCATAAATATAAAGGTTTATTTCTATGCTCTCAATTTATTTTGTTAATCCATATGCCTATCCTTATACTACACCCCCATTTTCTTGCTGGTAGTATTGTAATCAGATTTGAAATCAGGAAGTATGAGTCCTCCAACTTTTTCAAGATTATTTTGGCTATTCTAGATCCGTGGCATTTCCATATGAATTTTAGGATTAGTTTGGTAATTCCTGGAAAAATTCAGCTGGGATTTTGATAGAGATGTTGTTGAATCTGTAGATTAATTTGGGGAGCATTGCCATGTAATATTAAAACTTCTAACCATAAACCTAGATGTCTTTCTACTTATTTAAGTCTTCCTCGATTTCTTTCAACAAGATTTTGAGTTTTGATTGTACAAATATTCCATTTCTTCCATTAAGTTTATTCCTAAGTATTTTATTCTTTTGTAAATGAAATTGTTGTCTTAATTTTATTGTCAGATTCCTCATTGCTAACAAATGGAAATACAGTTGACTTTTGCATATCGACTCTATATCTTGTATCTTGCAACCTGGGTGACCTGTTTACAAATACTAACATTTTCTGTGTGGGAAACTCCTTAGGATTTTCTTTGTGTAAGCTTGTGTCATCTATGTACAGAGATAATTTCATTTCTTCCATTCTAATCTTTATGCCTTTTATTTTATTTCTTACCTAAATGCAAGCCAAAACCTTTAATACAGTGTTGGATAGAAGTGATGAATGTGGATATTCTTGTCTCGTTCCTGATCTGAAGGAAAAAGAATTCAGTTTTTCACCATTAAGTGTTAAGCTATGGCTTTTTCATAGAACTTTATCAATTTCAGCAAATTTCAGTCTACTCTTAGTTTGTTGAGTGTTTGAGTAATTCTATCACGAAAAGTCATTGTATTTTGTCAAAAAATTTTTTTGCTTCTATTAAGATCGTGTGATTCTTGGTCTTCTATTTATCTTATTTATTAATTTGATGTGTTATACTGGTTGACTTCTGTTTGTTAAATCAACCTTGCACTCCTGGGATCAATCCATTTAGTCATTGTCTACAATTTTTGTTTGTTTTTGGTTTTGGTTTTGGTTTTGGTTTTGGTTTTAGAGAGAGAAAGAGAGCACATGAGTGAGAGAGAGGGACAAATGGGGAGAGGGGGGGGGAGAGAGAGAATCTTAAGCAGGCTCCACCCTCAGCACAGGACTGAATATCACAACCATGAGATCATGATCTGAGCTGATATCAAGAGTTGACTCAATCAACAGAGCCTCCCAGGCACCCCTACAATTCTTTTCATGTCTTGCTTTTATTTTACATTTTTTACTTCAATTTTATATGTTTGTTTATATTTTCTTGAGGATTTTATGTCAATATTATAAGGTATATTGGTCTGTAGTTTTCCTTTTTTGTTGTGTGTTTGAAAGCTCCTTGGAATGTTGTAAGCCTTTAATTACTTTCCTGTGTTCTGAAAGAAGTTTATTTTTAACCATTTTTATCAGTGTTTTGCCTGCTTTTATGGAGGAATAGGTTTTTTGAGATTCTTAATCTATCATTCCACATGTGCTTCTGCCATTTATTTTTAATTTAGTATTCTAACTTATTACTTATAGTTTTCCATTTAACTTTTTAATTGATTCTGGATACAAGTCCTTAGTCAAATATACGCATTGTGAATATTTTCTCCTAGTTCGACTATTTTCGCCTTTCACTCTGTGAAAAAATCTTATCTTGTACTTTGGTGCTCAACTGAAAGACTTTGTCATATAGAGGAAGATTAAACTCTTTTGTTTCCCTGACAGACAGTCAAGAGTATCTACTTGCTTGAGTAGAGAAGGGCAGGCAGTGGGAATTCATGGTCATCGTGCTATGTGATATGATTAAAATTCTTCATATCATGTTATTTTATTTTCATGTTTTCATTACTCAATATATGATATACTCTGGTGGTAAAAAACTGAAATGAAATAGAAATAAATGATATAATGGTCATCAATACTTGGTAGATCCTTCCTAACCTTTTCCTATGAATTTGTGCACACACACACACACACACACACACACACACATTGAGGTGGTGGAAGATTTTTAAAGAGATCTACTAGCTATATATTTTGTGACTTTATGATTTTCCATTATCATTTTTAAAGGCTGTATAGTATTCAGTAGTAGCAGAAATACCATGTTTTGCTGAAGATTTAGATTATTTCCAATTCTTTATGCTGAAAAGCAATGCTGGAACATCTCTACACATATGTTTCTAGATTTAAGTGTAAATATTTCCAAAGACTTGAATCCCAGGAATAGAATGAATGGGCCAAATCATAGGAGCTTTCTGTCATTCATATAAGTAGCAAATTGATTTCCAGAAAGGCTATATCAAGTTATACTTTCACCTACAGTTTATAGAAAGAGACATTTTCCTGCATCCTCACCAAATAATGGAGATAAACATTGTCTCTGATTTTGACAGTTGGATGGTTAAAATATATCTTAAGGTTTCGTCTGTATTTCCTTAATAACCATTGACATTAGAATCTTTTCATGTTTCCCTTTTCATTTCCATTTCCATGAATTGTTTCTTCATATATTTCAACTATTTCGAGTTTTTTAAATTGATTTATATATTCTCTTTACATATTCTGGAGAGTAATCATTACCTATTAAATATGTTGTAAACATTTTCTCAGTCTTTATTGCTTGTATTTTAATTCTGCTTATACTATCTTTTTTATATCATTTTTTTTTAAAGAAGAGGTTCCTGGGTGGCTCAGTTGGTTAAGTGTCCAATTCTTGATTTTGGTTCAGGTCATAATCTCATGGTCTCATTAGATCAAGCCAAACAATGGGCTTTGCACTGACCACGTGGAGCCTGCTTGAGATTCTCTCTCTCCATCTATTTCTGCCCCTCAAAATAAATAAATAAACTTAAAAATAATAGATTATCTGATTTAACTTCGTGCTTCCAAAATTTTGTGCTGTCTAGGAAACCCTCCCTCAATTCAATATTATAAAAACATTTTCCTATCTTTCCTTCTAATAATTTTAGAATTTTGTTTTGTAATTTTGTTTTCTCATTTTTATGGAGAGTGACAAATGGCCTTCCAAGAAGGGATTTTTTTCCCTTCTTAAATACCTCACTTATAAATGTATGAACTGTATAGTGGCTGTAGCTCTATATTTTTTCAAATGTGCGGGAAATTATCCAGTAACCATTTATTAAGTTACTTACCCTTTATCTCATATTTGAAATGCTACCCATAACAAGATGAAAGGGAGAATTCTGTCTTAGGAGGTCTGTGCTTCATTGTTCCAGGCACTGCCTCACTGTTTTATTTTCTACCTTCATTAGGTATGTTCTCCTGCCAGCAGAGAAGATCCACCATTTTCTCTGTTCTTTTTCATTAATGTCTCTGTTACTCTTGGGCATTTTTCTCTATCATGTGACATTTAGAATAAAATTCAGATTTCTAACAAAAATTATGATGGAATTTTGATTATTGTTATATTTATTAATCAATAAATTTGAGTTATATGTGATATCTTTATAGTATTGGATATTCCCATTCAGGAGATAGATAGATAGACAGATAGATAAATCCCTTGATATGCTTTGATATGCCTATGTATGTCTGTATAAAATTATATATATATATATATGTATATATATATATGGGTTGACTTATGTCCTATACATTTTTTTTAGTTTTATTCATATACTTCTAATGCTAACATTTCTTATCAAGTATTTGAAAGATGAGTTGCTAATTTTAAGTGGCGTTATTTTATTCATTACATTTTCTAACTGGTAAATATGAATGCCATCAATTTCCTATATTCCTGTTTTTATCTGCAATTTTAATTCTATTGTAAGTCCTAATAGTTTTCCAATCATAAGTAATCTTTTTTCTTTTTTTTCCCAATTATTAGAATGGCCAAAAAATATTGAGTAGTGACAATGACAGTGATTATCCTCATTTTTTTGCCAATTACAGTGCAAATGGGTTTCGGTGTTTCATCATCAGGTTTAGATGATGAGAATAGAACACTATTCTTTTAATAGTGTTTTTCATAATGATTATCATGATTGGGGGTTGAATTTTGTCTCCCTTTTCATTTGTTATATAGTGAATTAGATTAATAAGTATCCTGGTATTGAACCACTTTTGTATTCATGAGATGAAACCTACTTGGTCATCATGCATTTTTCCCAAATATATACCCATGTTTGCAATATACTATGGTAAAATATTTAAAAGAGGTTTATTGCTTAGCTATTTTTAGCATTTTTCTTCATTATTTAAAAAAAAAACTATTTTTAAGCATTAAATAATCCTTCCCGAGAATTCCCCTTTGGTTTAGAAGGCAAGTAGGCATTCGCTCCTTCTGTAGATGATGGCAAGAGGCTGAAATTAACTGCCTCATTCCACACTCTCTGCAATTTTCCCCCTAGCTCCCAAACCCTACTGGATGTGATTTCTTAATATTTTGGGTGTGTGTCTGCATCTATATTTTCAGATTGGATTGTAATCCCCTTTATTTGAGTGCCATGCCTGTCCAATTTTGAAATCAGGTTTATGCGAGCACACAGAGTAAATAAGGAAGTCTTTCCTTTTCTTTTTTAATACTCTTCAACAGTTTAAAGTATTAATTACCCATTACTTGACAGCTTTGCAGAATTCTTCCATAAACTGGATGTATTGCCTTTTGAGAGGTGTTGATATTTGCCTACTTTTCAGTATCTAATTAATGATCTAAACAAATGTTCTCTTTTGGAGCCAATGTCTTTTAGGTTATCATTCATTTCAGCTGGATTTTCTGACTTTGAGCACTGCCAAGCAGAAAGGTAGACAAAAAACTAAAAACTGAATGTTTCAAATAAATAGACTGATGAGCATTTTTTTTGTTTGGATTAAAGATGACATTGTTTCTTTCTTCTTTACAACGCGGGGAAAAAACCTCAGTTCAGATGAATACTTAGAGGGGCTATGAGTCAAACCATATTTCTCGATTAAGCAAATTATAATCCAGTTTCAAATGTTTCTTGCTCAATACTACATTGCATTCAAATCGGCATATGACAAACGCATATGTCCTGATCATACAGTTTCTTAAATTTTAAGGAAAAAACTAAACCCTTCGATAATGGAGAAACAATTTTAAAAAGTGCTTGAGAGTAGATAGATGCAGACATTGAGAGTCCTGAGAAACGACGCACATTTTAGAGACGTGGCCATCTCAGGGGATTCGCGAGCTCCCAGAGAACGTGGTGGGAGGTTGGGCAACGAGATCTGACATGCCCTAGAGCCGCGGCAGGATAACCACAGAGAACACATGTTGGCTTCGTGGCTCCTGTAGTCTCCATCCACCCTCTCCCAGCTGCAGGGGTGAATCCCAATAACGCAATCAAGTTCATTCCGTCTGCTCTGTTGCTAAGATTGGTTCTGAGAACCAGACCAAAGCAATTCACCCCATGGCATTTTTATGTAACATTTATGAGGCTACATGTTCATCGTTCTGTGCTGGTATTGGATTCTATTTTTGTGTCTCTACCTCTACGGCTCCAGGTAATATTTGAACAGCCACACTGGTGAAGTTCAGCAGTAGGCTTCGGAAATGGTCCTTCATGCTTCTTTGGGAAAGGACATGACAATTTCTTAGTCTCCTGGCTGAAGTCCAGACTTTGGAGGCAACACCTCCAGTGAGATAAAAATGGGGCATTTGGTTTCAGGCATCTTATCTAAGTAAGAAAGGGACTTTAATTTGGGTTTTTAAGGATGGAATTTTGGGGCTCTAAAAACATGCTTGAATTATATCCATGATAATGTGCATTTTTCTGGAAGAAAGTTTATTACTGTTATCAGATTCTTCAAGGCGTCAATGAATTTAAAAGTATTACTGACTTAGTCAGAGTTCTCCAGAGACATAGAACCAATAGAAGATATATTTAAGGAAGAATTGGCTTATGTAATTATTCAGGCTAATAAGTTTCACAATATGGAACCTGTAAGCCAGAGACTCAGGAAAGTCGGTGGTGTAATTCAGCCCAAGTCCAAAGTCTTGACAATCAGGAGAGCCAATGACATAAATCTTACTCGGAAAGCAGGAGAATATGAGACAAGGTGCCCCAGCTCAATTTGTGAGGCAGGAAAAAAAGGGGACACATTCCTCCTTTCTCTGCCTCTGTTCTTTTCAGTTCCTCAACATACTGGATAAGCCCCAGCCCCTTGAGAAGGGCGATCTACTTTACTGAGTCTACTGGTTTAAATCCACCCTCACAGACACACCCAGGAATAATGCCTAATCTGGGCACCCATGGCCCACTCAAATTAACACATAAAATTAACCAACACAAGGGCTCCTGGGTGGCTCAGTTGGTTAAGTCTCCAACTCTTGATTTCAGCTCAGGGCATGATCTCGAGGTTCATGAGTTCAAGATCCAAGTCAGGTTCTGCTCTGACAGTGCAGAGCCTGCTTGGGATTCTCTCCCTCTCAGTCTCTCCACCCCTCCTCTGCTTGTGCTTTCTCTGTCTCTCTCAAGATAAATAAACTTAAAAAAAAATAATAACCATCACAGTTAAGAACCTTGGTAGAGGTTTTATAGGCCATTTTCCTCGAGTTGGGGGCAAAACCACAAAGGCAGTCATCAAACACTCTCAAGTCAGAAGAGTAGAGACAGATTTGTACTGCAAGTAAGAAATAGGATGTAGATTCCAGCTGATCTGGAAGCTGGGGAACGTAGAAAAATTCCGGATACCCAGAAAAATACCTGGGTAGATCGGATATGACTACACCGTTATCTGGGATGGAGAAGTTTGTGTTCACACCACTTAAAGATTCCCAACAAGAGAACCTTGAGCAGATTCACCCAGAAAGGTCAAGTTTCCTGCCTTCGGTTCTACAGTCCCACAACAGATCAGGTGATAGTTCAAGATAAAAATCTTCATCCTTCCCAGTAGATAGAATAAGACAATTTATACTTCTAAAGAAAATTACTTTGGGGAATAATTACCTGTTTACTCGTAGACACCAAAGTCTAACCTGCTCAGGATCTAAGAGATAACATTAGAAGTGTGCTTGATAATATTCTCGAATGGTATTTACGAATATTTCCGGCTGAATAAACAGCCTCATAATCCTGTTAGGGTTTAGCGAATGTAAATATCCAGGACTTGTACCTGTTCCCCAAGAAAGCTTTCGCCCAGTCTAAGTGTTTAAAATCTTATGTTTTCTTGATATTTGTCCCAAGATTTTTGCTGTTTCATTTCATCTCATTACTTCCATTTGGAACCCCTTCTATCATAACCATCTCAACAAATTACTCATCTAAGCAGCAAATTATTTCAGAGTGAATTCATTCAGAACAAAAGCATTTATTTCTAAAATTGTCATTCTCTCTGCAGCCTGTGAAAACTTATCATCATAATTAGACATAGTCACTATTTAATTTTGATTAGTGATCTACCGAGTAAACTGTAGAAACACAAAATACCCAAATCAGGACACAGTCTGAATGTAAGTCATGTTCGCAATATACTATGGTAAAATATTTAAAAGAGGTTTATTGCCTAGCTATTTTTAGCACTTATCTTAATTATTTAAAAACTTATTTTTACACATTAAATAATGCTTCCTGAGAATTCCCCTTTGGTTTAGAAGGTAAGTAGGCCTTAACTCCTTGTGCAGATGATAACAAAAGGTTGAAACTAATGGCCCCATTCCGCACTCTCTGCAATTTCCCCCCGGCTCCCGAATATAGATCTTCGAGTTCCTGATCCTTCTTGCATAATACGTCAACTGTTTTCTGCATTTTTTAAATAAGAAATATCCAACAAGAAAGTTCATCAAGCACTTGAACTTAGTACAGTTATTCGTCAGTCTCTTAGTTCTAATCAGGTAAACAGAGGTTTCTGATGAACCTTTTAGGAATTGAATGAGAGCAGGTGGTTTAAGTGATACTCTAGGAAGCCTGAGATCTCGACATCCCGCAGTGGCTCTTCACTCTCAAGTTTCTAGACCTTCAAGGTGCCGGACGGTGTCTCTTCCTCTGAGCCGTCCTCACCGCCGTGGAGAAAAGAGCAGCAGAAAGGGCACAGACTTCAGAAACCACCCATGTGGCCCTGCTTCAAATCCTCTTTCTGCCACTGAATGCCCTGTGACCTCCGTGAAGATCATAAATTCTGGGAAGACCAGTTTTCCATGGACAATGTGATTATAATATCTACCTCTGAGGATTTTACGAAAAGTACATAAGATTCCTGGCTGGAGAAGGGGAAGGTCTTCAATAAACAGAAATGATCATGGCTGCATGGTCCTAGAATCTACGAACATCACCTCATTCTCTTTTAACAAATAAAAACGTATTAAAAATCCCTTTAAAAATACTCCCTTTTATATAATTGTATTTTCTAACATTTTCTAACCCAGTAACTAATAGTTACTGAGCGTCTACATTACATTCGGGATGGGGCTTGGCACTGAGGACAGAGTAGTGAACGGGGGAGACACAGGCTTGCTGTTCCTGCATTTCACAGGTAATGAAACCTATCCTTCCACTTTGTTGATCTTCAGTTGTTTCAGCAAGAAGTGTAATAAGCCCCACTAGTCTGAAAAGTCACAAAAAGTACAGTTGACCTTTGAACAACATGGGTTTGAACTCCGTGGGTCCACTTACGTACATGGATCTTTTTTTCAATAAATGCAGTACAGTCCTCTAAATGCATTTTCTCTTCCTTATAATTTTCTTAATAACTTTTTTCTTTTCTTCAGCTTACTTTATTGTAAGAATGTAGTATATAATCCATATAATGTATAAAATATGTCTTAATCAACTGTTTGTGTTCTCAGTAAGGCTTCTGGTCAAAGGTAAGCTATAAGTAGTTAAATTTGGGGGAAATCAGAAGTTACATGTGGATTTCCGACAGCGCAGGGGATCTGTGCCCCTAACCCCAGTGTCGTTCAAGGATTAACTGTATATTTTTCCTTTCAGGTAATAAAAACCTGAATTTACTGAGCGCTAACTATAATAAGAGTTATATCAGCTAGCTCATCTGTTCCTCACAATAATCCTGAGGCAGGTACCATTAGCTGTTTTTTTTATAGAGAAGGAGATCAGGATACAATTAGATGAAGTGATTTGTTCACATTACAGCATAACTCTGTGACCAGCCTTGGATTATGGACCCAGGTGGTCTGGCTGCAAAGCCCTTGCTCCTGCCTATGTCAGTCTATGCTGCTTCACACAGGCGGAGTGGGGCCCAAAAGCAGCATAATTTTCTTGGCTTCCAGAGCACATAAGTCATATAAGCATGTTGTGCCCAGTGCCATGAATACAGTTTGGACAAACGTCCACAGGCTCCAGGACAGAAGAGAACCCAGACAAATTACTGCTATCAGCTGGTTTGAGATTTAACATTCTCCTACACGGTGGGAGAGGTGGGCAAAAGAAATCACCTCTACTTCCTGGGAAGGATTCAATGTACAAAGAGGACTCATCCTGAGATGGGCCAGACTGTCCTGAAAACTCATTATTTCCTTCCTCAATACAGGGACTTTTACTAACAAAGAGTGGGTGAAATGAATCTTTCTTGGGGACCCTGGGTGACTTAGTCAGTTAAACATCCAACTCTTGATTTGGGCTCAGATCATGACCTTACGGTTCATGGGTTCAAGTCTCCCCCTATCCCCTGTGTTGGGCTCCACGCTGAGAGCATGGAGCCTGTTTGAGATTTTCCCTCTCTCCCTCTCTCTCTTTCCCTCCCCACCTTAAAATAAATAAATAAACTTTAAAAAAAAATAAGTGTTTCTTGGGGCTCCTGGGTGGCTCGGTTGGTTAAGCATTTGAATCTTGGTTTCAGCTCAGGTCATGATCTTTCGGCTCATGAGTTCAAGTCCCACATCAGGCTCTGCACTGACAACACAGAGCCTGCTTGGGGTTCTTCGTCTCCCCCCCTCTCTGACCCTTCCACCCCCCCAAAAAAAAATAAATAAAAATAAAAACTAAAAAAAAAAAACGTGTTTTTTTACCAAGGACATTAGAAAACAAAACTAGTGGGTCTTCCCACTGTGAGCTCAGTAAATAAATTATGGCTCTGAAATGGAGGGGTTTGGAGGGGTTTGGAGGGGTTTGGAGAGGAAGACTGGATGAGAAAAGAAGCATTAAATGAGGATCTGTAACCTACAACCCTAGCAGTGGCCCATTGAAGAGTGGCTCTGAGGACAGGGGCGCCACCACCCTGTGTGGAGCCGTGCACGGGCCCCATCAGCAGCTGTCACACCCACGGCCCCCTCCACACCTCTGACAGTCGTTCTAAAATATTGTGCTGCTTCCAGTAAATGGCTGGACCAGGGCCAAACACACAACTCACAGAGCTTTCTAGGCTGGTCAGCAGTTCTCCTGGAGCCTGGCAAGAAAGTTCTGTCGGGGGAGCTCCACACAGAACAGTGATTGACAGGCCTCACTGGATCTGTTCCTTGTGAAGTTTTTATGTGACACATATGGACGGAATCAGGGCCAAAGGAGGCAAAGCAAAAGTAGAGAGACAGAGACCACAGTAAGGTGAAGTCTTAACATAGAAGGAAGTTCGCTATTAGCCGCAGGAGCAGCAAAATAGGCAGATCGTAGCTGAGACAACCTAACTGTGGAGTTAACCCTGACCAAGCAATGAGGTCCAAGATGAAGTTCACAAGAGGAACCGTTGTGACATTACAAGAAAATATTAGAACATGTATTTGCATTTCTTTTTCTCATTGTTTCTTCATCGTCGTTATTTGTGTACATTTTAAAAATACATATATCGGGGGGCGCCTGGGTGGCTCAGTCAGTTAAGCGTCCAACTTTGGCTCAGGTCATGACCTTGCAGTTCGTGGGTTCAAGCCCCGCATGGGGCTCTGTGCTGACAGCTCGGAACCTGGAGCTTGCTTCCGATTCTGTGTCTCCCTCTCTCTCTGCTCACACTCTGTCTCTCTCTCTCTCTCTCTCTCTCAAAAATAAATAAACATTAAAAAATATTTTTTAAAAAATTTTAAGAATACATATATTGGGAAAAGCATGTTAATTTTTTTTTCCCTGCTGAATGATTAAAAACACTTGAGGCCACTGCAGAAATGTATACAAAGCACCAGACACCCACTTCTGCACGGACAGCCACTAGACTGATGTTGCATCTTAAAAATGTTCCTCTTTGCCGTGAGGCAAAAGAACTGAGGCTTCTGTCTGTCCTTCTCTCCCTGTACTTCCTTACATTAAATCCCCAATAACTAAGCACCCCAAGTGTGTCCCTGAAAATAGCCCAACCAAGAGACAGAAGCCAATTTCGGTCTCTGCTGTCTGGAGGACAACAGCCATATCTGCCAACAGACGGAGGGAGGGAAGATCAGAGGCACAAACCTTGGCAGGTAACTCACGTGGTCACAGAGAGAGTGTGTGAACTGTACCCAGACACTGTCAGGGAGAGGAGGAATTTGGAATGGAGGCTAGCATCTCATTGACCTGCATTAAAAATAGTATTTTTTTTTCTGTGATTCATTCTCTTTTAGATGTGGCCTCCAATGTGGTTAACTTGAGTATTTTAAATTGAACTTCTAGGTAGCTACGCAGTGGCGTTCCTAGGGATCATTTAACATTAAACATTTAAAAACATAAAGAAATTTCAAGGAAAGGTCTCTAAAAGCAATCAAACTTTCATAGATTTTCATCAAAGGTCCTACCTGCTCTATAGGTCTGGTTGCTGAAATGCTTTCCAAGAGAGAAAAACACAGAGAAAGCGGCAATAAAGAAATGACAAGAAACACACTAGGAAACAAAGATAGAAGACATTTCCAAACCAAAACATTGAAAAGACTTTAATGATTTTATCTAATATCATTAAGCAAAAATGAAACAATTGTCAATATAAGGTAACATGGCATGTTATACCTTTTCTGCTCTAAATTTCACAATTGTTACTGCCGATGGTAGAATTCATGAACCTGGTGGAATCGATCAAGGGTGATAAGCCATCCTTTCCGTATTCTATACATGTGTAAACTTAGCTAATGTTTCCTCATAATGATTTTTCTTGCAAAAGGAGAAAATACAACAGTAGTGTTCCACTCGTAGCTAGCATCTCTCTTTGTTGATCCCATTCAACCCAACTAAAAATGTCTTAAGATGTTAAAGTACTACCTGTTGTTGTTATTATATACTTCATGACACCGTTGTTCCAAAAGACCCATCCAACCTCCAAAAATCTGTTCAGGTTGCTTTCAAACACCTCCAAGCCCAGGTTAAGTGCCCACTTCTATTCAGCAAGGCTGTGGACAAACACAAAGCCAAATTAATCATGGTCTCTGGGCTGGAGGAGCTTGCACTCTAGCCGGGAAGACAAAATATGCCCATAACTAACTATAATACAAAATCAAATATGCTATAGACTGCAAAAATTGCATAAATGAAATGCGGAAGGATATCGGAAATGGAACGCTCACTTCCAATGCCGGGGTTGGCGGTGGGGGTATCAGGAGGTTTACAGAGAAAGGCACATTTGATCCAGACATTAAAGGAGAGTTCTGATTTAGGAAGCCAAAAGAGGGTGAGGAGGAGGAAGAGACAGAGGAGAAGAAAAGAGGTGGGGAGGAGGGGAGGGGAGCCGGGAAGAGAGGCAGGAGGGTGGGGAGAGGGGAATCCAAAAGAATCATACTTTCTAAGACAAAGACAAACTTGGAGTCCAGTGAAAAAACAAGTGATAGGACTGTGTTAACTTCAAAGTAGAGATGAGTAAAGGAACAGGTCATAAAGAAGGATAGTTCGGTTGGCTAAAAGGCTATGATTAAAACAATTTCTTTTACCTTTGCCTGTTTTCTTCCTCTGGCTTTAGTTGTCTTCGCCCCATTTTAGAGCTCCCATAAACTACTGATTTTGTTTAGTTGTTTACTTCGCTGACTCTCTTCCTGAAGCAGGAGCTCCCTGAGGGCAAGGCCGGTGTCCTTTTCCTCTGTGTAGCCACAAAGCCCAGTGTGGAGTTCAGCACATATACGTCTGTGGGACGACTGAACGCCACGCCTTAGGAACCATCTCTGTGAAGTAGCGGTCTAGTTGTGTTCAAGATTTTGTGCTGAATGACCAGGTCTCACCGTTAACAAGGGGGCGAAACAGAACAGCAGCTCAGCAAGGCTTACGGACAGTCAAACCGACCTGAGTTCGAGTCCACCTCTGCCATTTTTTCGATCTGAGTGAGACTCTACACAAATATGTCCCTGACGAACATGCATTACTCTTCCTTAAAAAATGATTATGACAGGGTTGCCGGGAGGATGAAATAAGCTAATGTGTGCTAGACCCTCAGCACATTGCCCAGACATAGCAAGGTTTTCATTAAATACAGCCCGTCAATGACACTTGGAAGGCTGGTCAAGATGTCAGCGTGACATTGGTTTTATGTTTCAAAGCACAGAGGCTGAATAGTAACTGCTTTATTTTGGAGTCTAAAATAATACCAATATGATTATCTTTCTGGTATGGGCATATATATATATATATATATATTTTTTTTTTTAATTTTGGTGTATGGTACACATACAAAAGCATGTAAAAAGAACTCAAATATATAGTATAATGTATGATTACATAGTATATGTGCTAGTAACTAAAGTCCAAGATATAAAATGAAATATCGGTTGCTCCTCTGAAGCCCTCACTGTGTACCCTCCTAATTGAAACCCTCTGTCTCTTTCTAGAGGTAACCACTGCCCTGATCTGTTCTAGCTGTCATAGTTTTTCTTTATAATTCTACCCCTTATGAAATATGGTTTCTCCTATTTTTCAATTTTACATCTATTAAAAATATACTGTACATGTTCTTATCTGCTCTGCTTCTTTTGATCAATATTGTGTTTGTAAGATATTTTTCCCCAGAAAAGCTCAATTTTTTTTTACGTTGTTGAAAGAATTTCAGTGTACTAATGTACTTACCACAATTTATTAGTCCACTTAACGGTTATGGCCATTTTACTGTTAATGGACATTTGGTTCATTTAGAGCTTCAGACTATTCTCAAAATTCTGTTTAAAACATTCTAATACATGTCTCCTGATATGCAAATGCATGCATTTCTCTAGGAACATACCCAGGAATAGGACTGCTGTGTCATGAGTTCTGTGTAGCTCCAATGTAGTTAGAAAATGCAAATTGTATTCCAAAGTAATTGCACCAACAGTGCGCGAAAGTTCTCATTCTTCCACGTCCTAGCCAACACTTGTTTGGATCAGATTTTTTATTTTGCTACTCTTGGTGCATGTGACATTGGCTTTCTGTTCTCAATATGATTTCGCTTGTACTTCCTGATAATTAATGAGGTTAAGCATCTTTGCTTATTCTTATCAGTTGTCTGGATTTCCTTTTTGCTCGTTTTTTAATTGGATTGTTGGTCTTTTTCTAACTGACTTGTGGATATGGGTACTCTGTGGATTATGTGTGTAAATGTCATCTCGTTCTGTGACTTGTATTTTCACACTCTTTAAATTGATATCTTTTCATGAGTTTAATTAGTTTAATGTCATTTTAATCTTCTCTTTTAAGTTTATTTATTTATTTTGAGAGAGAGAGGGAGAGACCCCAAGTGAGCAGGGGAGGGGCAGAGAGAGAGAGAAGGAGAGAGAGAATCCCAAGCAAGCTCTGCGCTGTCAGCACAGAGCCCGACACGGTACTCACTCTCACCAACCATGAAATCATGACCTGAACTGAGATCAAGAGTCAGATCCTTAATCGACTGAGCCACCCAGGCACCCTAATCTAGTCTTTGTCTATCATATTTTAAAATGCTGCCCAGGGGCACCTGGGTGGCTCAGTTGGTTGAGCATCCGACTTCGGCTCAGGTCATGATCTCACAGTTTGTGGGATCTGCATCGGGCTCTGTGCTGACAGCTTGGAGCCTGGAGCCTGCTTCAGAATCTGTGTCTCCCTCGCTCTGCCTGCCCCTCCCTCAGTCATGCTCCGACTCTCTGTCTCTCTCTTTCTTTTAAAAATAAATAAACATTAAAAAAGTTTTTATTAAATAAATAAATAAAATGTTGCCCAATGTCCTGAATATGTTTATAAACATGTAACCACTCTATGTTTTTTTTCTTTCACATTTAAGTTTATAACTCACTTGGAGTTGATTTTTGTATATGGTGTAAGGAAGGGGTCCAGTTTCGTTCTTTTCCCAATTAGATACCTAGTTATCTTGGCATCATTTAATGAGAAGGCAATGATTTCCCCAACCGTCCTGGAACATCTTTGTCATATAGCATGTCAATACTTACATGAACCGGACTTAGCTACCCGTATTCTCTTCCCTGGGTCTATTTATCTGTAACAATAGGACCCGGTGTGATTGCTGTCGCTTTGATACTGGGCAGAATAAATCCTTTCTCCTTGTTATTCTGCTGCAAGACTGTTTTGAATATTCTTGAGATTTTTATTAAATTTCTTTGTAAACTTTAAGATCAGCTGGTCAATATGAAAATCATTCCACTGAGATTCTTACCAGGATTGCATTGAATGTGCAGTTTCATTTGGGAAACGTTTAGTATATTGACTCTTTCAGTCCATGTACCTGGCATATCACCCCATTTCTTTAGGTCTTCCTTAGTTTCTCCCAGTAAGGTTTTACAATTTTTATAGAGTATTTGCACATCCTTTCCTAGATTTTTCACTAAGGCGAAATGCTTTCTTTCCTCTTTACTGCGAGTTATCAAATCAGTTACAATCCCATTCACTGGGCCCCGCTGTTTTTCAGGTATTTCAGCCCCGTCAAACGCGTTCTTCTAATCCTCACGACACCCTTGTTAGGAACTCCTATTGTTATACCCATTTTACTTATGAACACACTGATGCTCAAAAGAGATAAATACTTCACCCACGTTCTAGAATTGACCCCAGGCCTATCAGATTCCCAAATCAGGCTATGCTACCTCCTTGGGAGAGATGTCCTGAGGGAACTGAATGCAAGCAGATACACTTTGGTGGGGGTGAAGCGGGAAAGATTGGTGACGTGGGGTACCGGCCTGGGAGGGTGTTAGGAGGGGAGGGATCCCAAGCACTCAGGAAACCGAAGCAAGCTGTTGAGGCGAGCGATAATGGGGGATCACATGAACTAGGAAGGTGCTAAAAACGAACATCCAGCCACTAAGGCAAAGAGGAGTCCCTCAAATAGCCTGGGGACTGTTAGGGGTCAGGTCTGCTTCAGCGACATCACTCTCGGACCCACAGAGGCCATATTAGGAGTGTATGCTCTTCATTTGCCATGTCTAAACTGAGTTTTATTACCCAATTTCCCAGTCTCTTTCAACGGGTACCTTTCATCCGGATTTTAACTTTGACATATTTCCCCAAATGCCTGTGGCTGTTTGCTCAAGCCAATTTTGAAGCTAATTTTGGGAAAGCACATCTGTATTGAGTACACAGGACATATGAGAACATGTCTTGCTCCTCTAGAAGATTTTATGAGCAAAATTATTTGATATAGTTCCTAACCATCAATCTGCATTTTTTTTTATATACAGTTAAGAGTGCAACTGGCCAAGAACTCTAAGAAGCAGGTAACGGTACAGATGGTCCCAGATTCATAATGTCTGCCGCTAGACTTCACAATGATGCTATTTATTAGCCTTGATGTGTCTGCCTCTTGAATTCCTCAGAAAATGCATGTTGCGCTGTAGTTGATTTTGAAGAGAGATATCTGTGCTAGGTGAGCAACCATTAAGCGCAGCTTTGGAATAATTGGCCTTCCTCCATTGTTCAGTGTATAATAGCTGCAATAACTCAGACTGCTAAAATAGATCCAATTATTGTAGAAAAATATTAAAGAAACAGCAAGCATTTCCTTAGCTACCATACCTTGCCTAGAAGGTAAGCAAGGGTTTTTTTTTTTCCCCTTTTAGTCTGTGACTGTACATAAATTAAACGTCCAAGAAAAAAAGGCAGAAGTCCAGATATAAAAATACAGAAGAATACCCCCATTTAGCACGGGTTCAGACAAAACGGCAAATGATGAAAGATAAAGTACAGTGAGATATTGCTAGACTAAAAAAAGTAGGAGGTTTGATTTGTTTTATTAATTTTAAAAATTGGACACAATATTTAGTGCGGTAGTAATTAGTTTCAGAAAAACATTGTTGTACACATTTGTCTATCTGTGTCTACTGCCAACACGCAAAATTTTAAATGAAAATAAATTGGTAAAGCAAATTCGTAGAATCGATGTGCATTTTCTCTTGTGGAAATGCATGTTATGAGAGAAAGGCTAGTAAGCCATGTAGTGAACGTGAGCATTAACATATTTTGTAAATTACTTAATTGTTTCGAAGTCAAGCGAGCTTTTTGCTCCATTTTGGTCAATTTTAGTAGCTCCTTTTGTGAGCCATTTCTAATGTCACTTGTCAGTCGTTGCATTCTTATTTGGGGAAATTTGTTAGCTTCTTTTGATTATCCTTCTCATACCCCTTCAACGTTAAGCTAGCTCCGTCTTATGATATTTTATGTTAAAAATAAATTTTTAGGAAATTGGGAAGATACTTTTTTTAGAGACGTTTTGTTGTTCATGGTTGTTAGGTCTTCAGGCCTGTTCATTAAAAAACCAACAACCAGGGCACCTGGGTGGTTCAGTTGTTAAGCATCTGACTTTGGCTCAGGTCATGATCTCACAGTTCGTGAGTTCAAGTCCCACATCCGGTGAGCACGAGCCCCACTTTGGGTAAAAAAAAAAACCACAAAAAAACAAAAAACAAAAAAACCAGGATCCCGGGTTGAACCGCTTCTCTCTCTCTCTCTCTCTCTCTCTCCCCCCATCCCTTCTGCCCCTCATGGGATTCTCTCTCTCTCTGCTCCTTGCTCACTTGTACACTCTCTCTCTCTCTCTCTCTCAAAAACAAATAACCTATTTCTCACAAACTACTGCTGGAGTTTAGTTCCCATAAGATTTCAGAGTCTATACATCATCTCTTACAGTTATATCATCGGAAATAAATTTCATTTCAAGCTCAATTGTCTGAAAGATTTCATTCCAATGTTGCATAGGCACATGGACATCCTCGTCATCTGTCGCTTCTCCCATCTGAGGTCGGCCCTTGGTGAGAACTTCTCCAACCCGGGACACTTAAGGAGGCTTCTGTAGGCTAGTGTAGGGGCTCCAATGGGCAGGGCTACTGGCAAGACTGGCAGGAAATGAGGAAACGAGACGGTGCCTTGGGTAGAAGTTTGGGGAAAGAGATACAGAGTTTCAGGGTCCATTTTCTAGGTCAAGTCTTTCCCTTCAGTACGATGACTTGGATCAGGTTTACCTTCTTTTCAATGTCTTGTTTCTGGTACTGTTCACAAGCAGCAGCACCCCCCCTCCCCAAAATCTCTTCTCCTTGTCACTACCTGTTCCTTCTACCCAAGATGGCGTTCCTCCCTAACCAGACATGAACGAGATCTACCAACCTCTCCCCTTTAGCCATGAAGCAAGGACACAAGCCCATGGAAGAATTTTCAGAGTTTCCACCACTAGTAGTGATTAAGAAATACATGGATGGTAAACTGAGTCTCCTCTTTTTCTTTGTCCTTTGCTCCCCCCCGAACATGGAAGGGAAAATCCAGTCTGCACATACATCTTCACGTATATGTTAACAATGAGTCTTGCACGTAAAGGGCTAGAGTAAGACTTCTCCCATCTCACAGGGTCTGGGCAAAAAACGCTTTCTGTGCCTTTTTATTTTTTCCACTAAAGGAGCTGATAGCTGCCCCTTATAGGAATGCGTGGAGGATGAATAAGGTTAACGTGGGTATATTAACATAACACAGTGCTTGGCACACCGTAGGTCTTTTTAACAAACGATCATTTCTTCGAGGTTTGGTCAAATGAGGAAAGAAGTTACTTTCACAAAGCCAACAACCACTTGGCAGGTTTAATTTGAAAATTAGCATACAGTATGTATTCTGCAGATCCCTTAAACGGAGGTTGTCAAACAGTGGGTCCACTGAATTAATTGCACTTGACATCTTTAACAAGTAAGCACAGATGGCAATTTGTAGTCGATGGTAATCTAAGATCAAACTATTTTAGCGTCAAAATTTGACTTATTATGAATTAATTTTCTCAGCTTTGAGTTTGCTTCTCTGTAGAAATATTTGCTCATGAATTCTTCGAACGCAAACAACCTGTGAGAACTAAAGCGTAATTTTTGCAGTTAACAACAGAACAGAAGTAAGCTAATCTTTTTGCCATAAAGGGCATTGTTTTAAGGGTAAAGTTCATCATGTGGGGGAAATTATAATATAAATGATGTTGTCAGGTCATATTTTTCATGCCATTACTCTTCGTTTCATGTTGCAGGGGAAACGAAATGAAACTAACAGTTTTCGGGGGAGTGCTCATGGAAGTTAGAAGTTCTGGTTTGCATCACTTCTGAGTACATCAGCTTTCGTCTACTGGAGAATGGAAAGCCGGTGTGAGGGGGTATCCTAAACACGGAGCGGGAATGGGATGAGAAGGACCCAGGAAAAATGCAACAAAGCAAACCTTCAATGCCAGGTCATGTTGGCTCTGAATGCCAGCTCACCCCTCACCAACTCCCTGAGAGTGGGCCATTTAAACTCTGCAAATCATAATTTCTTCATCTGTAAAAGGGAAATAATATCATCATCACAAGACTATCATGAGAATTAAGTCAAGCAATCTGTGTGCCTTAGTGGTTTTGGGCGCATAGTAGGTATTTACCAATGTTAATTCCTTCCTCTCACTTCCAACCCCCCCCCCCGCCCTTTCCAGATAAAGAAATATACATAACATGCCTAGAGTATTTTATTTTACTTTTTAAAATGAGAGATGGGAGTAGGGGACAGAGAGAGAGAGAGAGAGCATGCACAAGTGAGCATGAGCAGAGGAGGGGGAGAGAGAGAGGGAGAGAGAAAATCCCAAGCAGGTTCTGCATTTACAGCACAGAGCCTGATGCAGGGCTTGATCCCAAAACCTTGAGATCATGACTTGAGCTGAAGTCAAGAGTCAGGCACTTAACCAACCGAGTCACCCAGGGGCCCCAATTTATTTTTTAATAAGATCATATTTCTTTAATCCTTACTACCTATGTAATACCTATGTACTATCCTAAACACATCCAAATAACTCACTTAATCCTCATAACAACCTGTTTTGTGAAAACCCTATTATTATTTTTGAAAAGTGTTACTGTTATCTCTCTTGTACAGATGAAGAAACTGAGGCACAGAGAGTTAACGACTTGCCCAACTGACACAGCAGCTGAGTGGTGGGGCCGGGTTCAAGCCTGGTCAGCCGGTTTGCACTTAAGTCCTACACATGCTGTTTTTCATAGTAACAAAAGAAAAAGCTCAATTCATTCTTTATTGTCAGACTTTCCCTACCGAGGGTGAAATATAATATAAACAGTATCAAAGGGATGCTCATACGCCAAAAAAATTTTATTAAGAATTAAAAAAAATGTATTAGGAATTCTTTTATGCAAAATAAATAATGTGTCTAATGGAGTCTGTGGGGCAAAGGGAGAAGGTGAGGCAGGGAGGGAAGAGAGACCGTCTCGGTGCAGGCATGGGGTAGCAGGGCAGGAGAGAAAGAACGCTAAAGCCGAGGTTGGGGCATCATTTACCAAACTTCACAACCAAAACGCTGCTTTCCAGGGGCGCCCGGGTGGCTCAGTCGGTTGAGCGTCCGACTTCAGCTCAGGTCATGATCTCACAGTTTGTGGGTTCGAGCCCCGCATCAAGCTCTATGCTGACAGCCTGGAGCCTGCTTCCCACTCTGTGTCTCCCTCTCTCTCTGCCCTCCCCTCCTTGCACTCTCTCTCTTTCTCTCAAAAATAAATAATAAACATTAGAAAAACTTTTTAAATTAAATTTCTTTATAATCTGCAGCCCATTGACAAATATTTGAGATAGGCAGAGTGAAACATTCCTCCAATAAACTCCCAACTGTCTTCACTTAATGTTAATGCCTTACTAGAGGGAAAACCACCTTAGCTTGTCAATAACAAGGCCTCCAGTATTTTCTGAGTCCTCTTTTAGCATATGAAAGTCCTTCTGGAAGGCTCCCTTTTTCCTTATCTCCCCCAACACCCAGGTATATGTAATCAGTCGCTCCTCACAATCCCCGAGCAGCTCTTTCTGCCCCTGGGTCCTGTCCCTGTGCTTTGACAAAATCACCTTTTTGAGGGGCCCCTGAGTGGCTCTATCAGTTAAACGTCTGACTTCTGCTCAGGTCATGATCTCCCAGTTCGTGAGTTCGAGCCCCACGTTGGGCTCTGTGCTGACAGCCCAGAGCCTGGAGCCTGCTTCCGACTCTGTGTCTCCCTCTCTCTGCCCCCTCCTACTTGTGCTCTGTCTCCCTCTGTCTCAAAAATAAATAAACATTAAAAGAGATTTTTTAAAAAAATAAAACAGTTCTTTCCTACCTCTCGGATGAGCAGACATTGTGGCTTATAGCAGAGCTTGTCCCCAATTCGTAGAAAACAGCACCATTGCCCCTGGGAGCCACGAATATTTTGTTAAAATAAAACATTCTAGGGGCACCTGAGTGGTTCAGTCAGGTAAGTGTCCGACTTCAGCTCAGGTCATGATCTCACAGTTGGTGAGTTCGAGTCCCCCATCTGGCTTGCTGCTGTCAGCGCAGAGCCCGCTTCAGATCCTCTGCCCCCCTCTCTCTGCCCTTCCTCTGCTTGTGCTCGCTCTTAAAAATAAATAAACATTTTTAGAAAAGAAAATAAAATAAAACATCCGATCCTAATGGAGGTCTGATTCTGTAGGGTCGTTGAGTCGCTTCTTATATTAGGAAAGGCAACTGCAGAGTTTAGCGTTGGATGTTCCCTCCCTGATGAAGGACTGGGCATTCTGCCGACAGACGCCCCTGCGCTGTCAGGCCCCTTTGGGAACAGCTTCAGCTAACAAGCCACCTCACCCTTCAGGACAGATCAATCCAATGACTGACCAACGGAGTGTGAAGAGACAGTGCTCTGGCTCCAACTACGTCAGCACTGCAAGACCCTCTCAGCAGCAAAGCTTCCCATGGGGTTGGCTGAGGCCTTTGTTGAGACTGCATCTCAGCCCAGCTTCTTTTGCCCAGTCCTGCTGCTGTCCCTTCTTTTGCATAGGGACTGGTCCCAAGTGCACTATAGGGTCCCGTAAACTACTGTCCCTGTTAGAGTCTGCTCCCTAAGAAACTCAACTTCCAACGAGAGTCTCTTTCAGGCACTATTGTTATGTATGCACCTCTATCTATCCCTATATATCTGTCTGCCTATCTATGTATCTATGTATCTATCTATCTATCTATTTGCTTGGTAACTCCAAGTTCCAGTAATCTTAGCTTTAGCAGATTTTTCAGTCTCCTTCTTCTGCACAAGCGAGATGCCCTTGAGGGAACTGATGAACTCGGCCATGTAGAAATGACAGTGAACGCTGCCTCAGGTCTGGGTCACACTTTGTGATCCTCCCCGAGAGAGGTATTCGGTGGGTATCTCAGAAGACTGTTCAGTTGAAGACAGACATGGTACACGGGCCTAACAGTATCTGGGCTGGAGATTTCCCTGAAGGCCAAAAAATTCTTAATAAAGTATTTTCACTGGAAAGAAAGCTAATTTTACTCCCAAATAATACAGAGAATTGTAGGAATGGACTTGGGAAGTAATACGCTTTTTTCTAGTTAATTGGGGTGTGTGTATTTGCGCATTCGATTTGGTTTTTGTTGTTGTTTTGTTTTGTCTCGGGTAGCAAAGCGCTGCCCAGACTTTACCTGGTCTCTTTAAAACAGAGCTGACCAAATTTCAGGCCTGCACATTTTGGGGGCTCAGTGATCAAGCGGAGTGCTGCTATTTTCAGATGTGATTAAGAACTGCTTTTTTTAGACCCAAAGTTTAATCGACATTTTTTTTCTTTCTTTTGTCAATTGTTCTCTGACGAGCGAATTCATTTCCAAGTGCATTAGGCTGAACGAGGTTCCACCAGGCCCATGAATATCCTTCCAGATTCCATCTCAACAAGGGGGACAGTGTAGTCACCCGGATTAGAAAGACCTCTTCCGAAATCACATGTCACAAACCTGCTGGCAAGACTGAAAAGTGGTCAAGGTCTTGCCCGGAAGCTGGCGAGAGGCCATGGCCCAAGAATTCAAGCATATCACACCCTGATCCAACCTGCTGCCTCTGAGGATGCCCAAAAGATGCAAAATCTCTTTTAAAATCCAAGTTGTTGATCTATCGACAGTAGAGCCCTCCTGTACTTCCTATACTTTGTCTGTCCTGTCACCTTTTCCATTTGGAAGCCTGTTACATAAGCAAAAACACTAATGAAAAGTGCTTCCTTTCTGGGAGCAGGTTTGACCAGGGTGAAAGGGCCAGTGTCTACCTGAAATAGCTCCTACGAACGATATAATAGGGTGCGGAGAAGCATATGGGATGGGAAACGCAATATTCACACTCGAGACAACTATAAGGCAATAAATTGTGACAGATATGAATTCACTGCTTGTTTACCGGCTTTAAAGAAATCAGTGTGTAGAAATGAACCTTAAGACCGATCATAGCGGCACGCCTGGGTGGCTCAGTCAGTTGAGCGTCAGACTTCAGCTCAGGTCATGATCCCTAGGTTCATGAGCTCGAGCTGCGGGTCGGGCTCTGTGCTGACGGCTCAGAGCCTGGAGCCTGCTTCGGATTCTGTGTCTCCCTCTCACACTCTGTATCTCTGCCCCTCCCTTGCTCGAACTCTGTATTTCTCTCTCTCAAAAATAAAAATAAACATTAAAAAAAATTTTTTTGAAGACTGATCACAGGCTACTCAAAAGTGTTGTTTTTCCATATATGTGACAAACTTTGAAAAAAAAAACTCTAATGCACCACTTTCTTATTTAAAAAGAAAAAACAAACAGACAGGGGATGGATCATCCAGTTTTCCCAGGCCTCTTCCTCTCTTGCCCCTGGGGCGGGGAGAGGAGTGGACACAGGATCCCCTCCCATTGCACAGTGTCATCCAGGGGTGGGGGCAGGCTGGTCCAATTGCCACGCCATGCTGTTGGAAGGTGGCCTAGGGCTGACCACGTGCACATTGGTACAAATTCGTGTGTGCCAAAGAACCCGAAATTTTCTTTTATAGGCTCAAACCTGCACTGAACCTGACTGCAGGGATTAGCATTCTCAAAATCTCACTGGTAGAAGACTCCACATTTGAAAAGCTGACACCTGTCTCTTTCTTTCCATTTTCACTGTCCAGCACTTCCCAAAGCATGGTCTATGGGATGTTAAAGAGGTATTAGCCAATAACATCTTCCACGGTCAAGTGCATTTGAGACAAAATGGGTTGAAGGAAAGCACAGATTTCCTACGGAAGAAGGCTGCAGATTCTACAATCTGCTAATGTGCATTGGAACTCTCCAAGGGAGAAATAAAGCATCCACCATGCCCAAGATTTATGCCACCATTTATTCACCATCTTGTTTCCAAAGAACAACTTGTGGGGTTAGTGTCCCGAAGAATATATTTTGAGAAGTTTTATAAGCATTTTGGGAAATCTTATTTAAGAATCTTAGAGTTCTCTCCTAAGACGCTCATTTTGTATCCATATTTAAGAATTCTTAGTTCATACATGTCATGTATGTATTCTTTTATTTGACAGCGTGTTGAGAAATATTTAAAAAAAATCTAATTAACATACATGCATTCCGAACTAACCTAGCATTTAGAGAAAGTACATTTCGTGTCCTCAAAGGCAATACGTTTTTAAGGTTTCTGGAAATTTCAGTAGAAGGTTTCAAATAGATAATAGGCAGTATTAGCATAGTTTCAAGGCTTTGAGTCAAAGACACCCATTTATAGACAGCAAATTAGTTAATTCTCACTAACGTCTCATCACTGTGATGGAAAGGAATGCCCAAGCCACTCGCTCTCTCAGAGCCAAAGCACACTCTATTTGATGAAGCATCTTTGATCTTCAGCCTCTGATAATGCCTGTCAACCGCCAGCAGCCAACTTTGATACCCTGCGGAAGGGAGAGGTAAGCAGCTTTAACTTGAAAAGGATCAGAAACAATTACAAAATCGAATGAGGTGTTAACTGACATGTGCAGGAAAATGTGCATGAAGAAGCGAAATACCAGGAACGTGCATTAATCCACCCACACGGCCAGCAAGACACCTCCCTGAACTCGTGCCAAAAAACCCAAATATCATTGCAAACAAGAAAACAGCTAGTGTGCAAAAATTACGTAGCTAATCTCCGTGCCATAGTTCCATAATCCTTAAAATGAGAGCAGGCTTGTTATAAAAAGTAAAGATAATGTACATAAAGCACATAGCACAGTGATTGGCACACAGTAGGCACTCAATAAATAGTATTATTTCTCACTATTGGAACATAAAAAGGTAAATGACAGCATCTTGCCAAAATTCTAGGAATTTGCTACAACTGCCAACAATCTCAAGACTTCCTCAGCATGTTATGAAACAATAAACGCCAGAAACTAGTCAGTGAAAACACAGACATCATTCAAAAGAGAGGGACGGAGGAAGTAAATTGCAGATGGAATTTCCATCCAAGAATCCGTGAGATTACTTTTTTCCAAGGAGGACTCGGTTTCTGCTGTCTACTGTGCTATCCTCATAAGGGCTGCCAGTGGTTGGAGCTTCCTAAGGGACTGACGATTCATACAGAGATATCCACTGAACAGCAAAACAAAGCAAACTTGGGAAGGTGTGTTTGAATTGCGGACTGCCTATTGCAAATTTCCTGGGAAGAAATCAGCATGAACACCTCACCCCGAGGCATCAGGTAAAGAATCTTGGTTTCAGACGCCCCAAGAGAGGACACCAAAATAAATTCTGAGGAGCTCTTACTGGTTACTTTGTCCTCTGTCTTATACACACCCCCACCACAAAACCCTGCTTAGTTCCTGCTGTCATGGAGATTCTTATGTGTTTTTCACCCTTAAGGCAGATGGGGTATTGAGTTAGATAAAAAAAGATACTTTGTTTCACACTAAATTCCCATTTTTATCCTCAGGGTTCTCTTGCTATACAAAAGCATAAGGGTTTCTGCCGAGTTCGGGTGAGGATCATTTTCCCTTCAGTAGAACATTTATACTAATCCTTGGCCGTTCATGTATTTCACCATCTACTCATTGGACAACACCTTCCCGTAACTGTAAAATATTCTGTCCCCTTGGGACACCGGTTGTCTCCAAACCGGAAGACTTGACCTTCATTTCAGCAGGGAACTGGAAGAAATGTCATTTTTCTTTTGGTCTGTTAAGCAGTGTGACATCTTGTTTTGCATCGGCCTCTGGCTTCAGCCCATCCCACACCCTCAAAATCACTCACTCTTGAAGATTCTGCCTTACCCTTTTTTCTTTTCTTTCCAAAAGTCAGTGGTGGATAATGATGCTGGAAGGTTGTCAAATTCCTTCTAGAAATAAAATACTGATTTTTGACAATCGAAGGGGCCTCAGTCCTAACCTGGAGATCCTATGTGATGAAGAAAGCCTCTCTGCAAAACTAGCCCATCCTTGCAATAAGAACATGGCTCTCTGGAAAGCAGCTACTCTGATTTAGTCGGGAGCGAGCCTGATAATAGAAGAATATAACCAAAGTTGACATATTCTCATTAGAGTGGCTGAAACAAAAGCACATATGGATCTTTCTGAATCATTGAACACACACTGCTTGATAAATTATATTCTCATTTTCAGAGGCTCCGTCTCAGAATGCCTTAGCAGGTAATAGCCGTCCTTAGCTACTTCTCACCACCCATAAGTGGATTCAACGGGCCGGTGGGAAGGAACGAGGAAAAGGTAACTATCAGCCACTGACAAGTTTGTCTTCGACAGGTCTTAGTTAAGTCAATCCCCAACATCATACCTCAAGACACAGGTCCCTTTTCTAGAACTCTTGCTCTCCAAGAAATGATAGGAATTTGGGGTGCCTTGGTGGCTCAGTTGGTTAAGCACCAGATTTCACTTAAGTCATGATCTTGCGGTTCATGGGTTTGAGCCCTGTGTCAGGCTGACAGCTCAGAGCCTGGATCCTGCTTCAGATTCTGTGTCTCCCTCTCTCTATCTGCCTCTTCTCTGCTCTCTCTCTCTCAAAAATAAATAAAAATTAAAAAAAAAAAAAAAAGAAAAGATAGGAATTCGACCAATGTTGAAAGAGTTGAAAAGAGTGGCATTAATCTCTTGCTTGAAATTATGCCTCTTTGACTCTGTTCTCTGTAAGTTGCTACATCATCCTCCTTTGGGGCACTTAGGCAAGGAAAGTGTCCTGAGAGACATGTGATTTAAGGAAGCGGGTCAGACCTTGGAAAGGCCACCCACCCTCCCTCAATGAATGCTTCTATGCTTCCTTTCTCCTCCAGATCTTGAGGTCCAGATCTCAGAAAGAGCCCGTGTCAGTGAAGATTGTTTTCTTAGCAACAGAAACCCACACTAAGTGATCGAGGCAGGAAAAGAACATGCCAGAAGCACATTGAGTGGCTCCCAAAATTGGCCGGCAAGGCCAGGGAACCAGGGCCAGAAACACGTGAGGGTCCCCCTCTGCTGCTGGTCCCCTCTTCCCAGCTCTGGACACAGAGCATGGCCATGGCACCACTGCCCTTGGACGCTGGTGTGCCACTTGCTCTGAATTCCGAGTTCCAATGAGAGCACATACTTGGTCAAGCCGAATCATTTTCTCAAATTTGCTGGTGCGAGTGGGGTGGGGACACAGACCTGGCTTTTTTCAGCTTCTTCCATGCAAAGCAAGTGGGCAAGTGAGTTCAGTGTTTGGCAGATTCTCTCCAAAAAAAAAAAAAAAAAAAAAGGAAAATAAGGGGATGAGGAGGAATCAAGCAAATGTTTACTCATTTGAGAACCCCTCAATATTTTTTTAACTTTATTTATTTATTCTGACAGAGAGACAGAGAGAGCATGAGCACTGCAGCAGAGGAGGGGTAGAGAGAGAGGAAGAGAGAGAATCACAAGCAGGCTCTTCAATGCCAGCACAGAGCTCAATGTGAGGCTCGAACCCATGAACTGTGAGATCATGACCTGAGCCGAAATCAAGAGTCCAATGCGCTTAACTGACTGAGTCATCCAGGTGCCCTGAAAACCTCTCAATATTTCTGACAAAATGCAGCTTAAACCATTTTCTTTTAAAAAAAATTTTTTTAATGTTTATTTATTTTTGAGATAGAGAGCAAGCAAGGGAGGGGCAGAGAGAGGGAGACAGAGAATCCCAAGCAGGCTGGGTCCTATCAGCCCAGAGTCCCATGGAAGGTTCGAACCCACAAACCCCGAGGTCACAACCTGAGCAGAAATCAAGGGTCAGAGACTCAACCAATTGAGCCAACCAAGTGCCTTCTAAACCACTTGCTGTAGAAAAGGAACCACTGTCTTCACAATATCACCTTCAACCTCCTGAAATTCTGTCTTGTCCTTACTAAGCAAACACAATTTGAAAAGAAGAAGAAGAAGAAGGAGAAGAAGAAGAAGAAGAAGAAGAAGAAGAAGAAGAAGAAGAAGAAGAAGAAGAAGGAGAAGGAGGAGAAGGAGAAAAGAACATTGGTAATACGGATATAAGAGCTAGCCCTACTCCTCCAACACCCCAGGGAATAAGTGCCCTAAACATTTATCCGGATTCCTCCACCATACCGAAGTTTTACATTGCTCTTTTTCTAAGCTGAAGGTTATTTTAAAATAAAACTGTCTGAACTGTTTAAAAAGAAGAAAGAGAAAAAAGGTAAAAGCTATTTGGGGTTTTTGAAGAGCAGTAATGAAAGTAACCTCAAATCCCCAATTTTTCTTCTACATGAAAAGAAAAAAAAAACATCTCTAAGATTCTAAATTTCTCATTTCTCAGAACAGCTTTTAATTTTGTTTTTCTTCTCACTGGCATACTTTAATGGGAGCCTTACAGGAAAAGACAACAAAAACAAAGCTAAAAATATGTTTGAGAATCATGATACAGAAAATGTCACTGTTTTTTTTTAAGTAGGAAAATGGATACTATTCCGATTATAGAATCTGCAGAAAGAAATAATCTTAGAAAAACAAAACAGAAAATATCTCCTAGGTTTCTTTTTAAGTATATGCCATTTCCAAATCCCCGGAGAAGTGGGATTCCTGCTGGCCTTGCTTCCAGATGGGCGATAAACTGCATGACCCCTAAAATTCCTTTCAGTGAGCCTCAGACATGAGTTGTTAACTAATGCAACACATGGCCAAGCTCCCCCACGGAAGCAAACAGAAAATTGGGCAAATTCCATCCCCAGCATTTCCCTTTCAATGGCTGCAAAATGTAAGCTCATTTGGATTAATTGCTTTCCTTTACTCGTGAAGATCTATTCAGGAAGAATTACTTTGTGACTCTGGGATAAATATTGAATTTGTGCTTTGCCAGTAGTAGGGTTCTGGATTTTTGGACGGAGAATATACTCATGTATCACAAGTGTAATTAAACATGGGTTTTTAAATGGTAAGAGTTACATAGTTTGGATTGTCTCTGCAGTAGCTGAGTAAGGAATTCTATATGAATTGCCCGTTTTGTGACGGTGATACTGATTATTGATAATAAGAATAACCAATCTGGTAAATCCATGTGTGTTGCTCTAATGCAGATGTAACAGTTGGTTCCTTCAAACATTGTCCCTATTTGGGAGCTATTTCAGAAGTGTGACTGTCACTGAATCTACCTATTACAGCACCCAGAATTTTATTGCAACCATGGGTCAAGTACACCCGGTCCAGATACTGCTCTTAATAAAAACTAGAGAGAGTCTTCAAATTTAAAAATATATAAAAACAAATAACTTTTGGTTGAAAATAATAAAACCTAATTATTTGCCTTGAATATAAGCAGCAAATCGCAAATTATTTAATAATTTTTTTAACGTATGTATTTTTGAGAAAGAGACAGAACCCAAGCAGGGGAGGGGCAGAGAGAGAGAGGGAGACACAGAATTCGAAGCAGGTTCCAGGCTCTGACCTGTCAGCACAGGACCCGATGCGGGGCTCGAACCCACAAACCATGAGATCATGTGCTAAGACAAAGTCAGATGCTTAACCCACTGAGCCACCCAAGTGCCCCACACAAATAATTTAAGTAAAAGTCCAGCCTGGATTAGCTCCCCATCTGTTCTCTCTAGGCTAAGACCCTGGCCAAGAACAATGCTGCCAGAATGGTGTACTCACTACCCCATCTCGTTGTCTGTCCCTGCTTGTCTGTCTTCAACTCATGTTCCTTAATCATGTGGTCCTCAACTGGGGAGTGCTGGTCTGGGGGCCTTCTGACACTGTCATTAATATGTCCTGGCAAGGAGAGCTGTCTCATTATCAGCAACTGCCCCAAGTTTTGCTTTTAGAGCACCATCTTTTGTCTGGAGATTCTTGATACTACTAATGGCCGTTGCACAAATCTGTGCAATATACCAATTGCAGAGGCTGTGGCTTTTCTTAGAACTTTCCAACAGAAGAGCAATGCAGTGTCACATTTAAGAGAGTCTGGTTTCAGATACGTTATATAATCTCTCAGAGCCTCGGGAATGTGAAGTCTGTGACTGTGATTGGCACCCAATAAGCACCCATGGAATCATATTACTCCATTTCTTTCAGCAGAATGTCCCCTCGTGGAGAAGTGGGAATAAGGTGACAGAAATGTAAGGGCTTAGTTAAAAACTAAATACTGCCCAGATAAATTGCTGCCTGCAGAATATTTCCTATTACCCCAAACTCTTTTTCTTCATGGTTTTCTGAATCCACCCTAAATATCTTCCACTGCAAAGAAATTATTTGCTTTCAAGACTGGGGATCCATGGGTTATATAAGAATGTATGTTACTGGGGCGCCTGGGCGGCTCAGGCCGTTAAGCGTCTGACTTCAGCTCAAGTCATGATCTCATGGTTCTTGAGTCTGGGCCCTGCGTTGGGCTCTGTGCTGACAGCTCGGAGCCTGGAGCCTGCTTGAGATTCTGTGTCTCCCTCACTCTCTGCCCCTCCCCCACTCACGGTCTGTCTCTCTCACTCTCTCAAAAATAAGTAAACATTAAAAAAATTCTTTTAAGAATATATGTTATTTACTATTTGTTTACCATAAGAGCAACAGGCATGTGAAAATTCATGTATAATTAATTAGAAATTATTTATTCAGTAGCACTCATCACCTGGAAGGTTCTAGGTAGTCTGTGTTGCCGGGTCACTGACAAATACCTCAGTTCCTCCAAGTCGGCTGTGTGAATCCACAGCACCTCACAGATGAAGGCCCAGCAGGCCTCCCAAATGGATGATGCCACATTGCAATTGTGCAGTCTTGCAGCAGAGAGCAAACTGAAGAGCCTCTAGGACCTTACTAAGAGATTTGTTTCTGAAACACTGACAAATCTGCATTTGGTAGGGAAAGTGAAGAAAACCACCTGTCATTAAAAAAACAAAAAGTTTGTGTAAGCACATTGGGGGAAATGGAGAATTAAGAACGCTGTGAAAGAAAATGCCTTTCTCTGAAGCGTAAAACTGGTGCCAAACTAGACAGAAGGGGTGGCCAGGGAACTGGGGGAACGTGCGAAATGAGCATGGGTCAAGGAGTCTTGAGTACGTTGCTCATTGACAATAAATCTCTTGTCAGTAAACATGTAATAAAAGGTGCTCATTTGGAGGAAAGTTGATGGGGAACTTTGTCATGGAGATATTAACCTTCTGCTACCTGGACACACGGCCCAGTCTCAGCATCACTAAAATAACTGGCACCACCAGTGACTCCACTCCTCGTGATATGATGCAATGGAAAGACTCTGCACCACCCGAGGAGGAGCCTTGTCTACAAAATGCAACCTGAATCCAATCAATTTTCTAGATCTAGAGTTCTGCTGCAGGAAATACGGAAGGAAGCACAAGTTAGTTGACATGATGAGGAAGCAACTGACCAAGTTGAGAATGTATGACTCCCCGAGAATAAATGACTCAGCTTCTCTAACAGACAAATGGCATAAATAAACGGGGGGGGGGGGGGGGCGTGGTTGTAAAATTGAAAAGACCTAACATATTAATGAAATGCTGTGTGCAGACCTTGTGCAGAACCTGATTTAAAAAAATAATAATAATAAGCCAACTGTAAAAAGACACTTTAGAGTTCAAATTTTGAATTCAGACATTCAATTCTGGGTTTAAACGCAATTTAAGAAATTATTGTTAATGTTATTATCTGTGATAATGACGAAGTAGTTATTTTTCTTTTTAAAAAATGGAAGGGGAAACCTTGTTAGTTAGAAATACGTACTTAAGCGTTAGATATAAAATAACGCGATGTCTAGGGTTTGCTTTAACATACTGTAGCAAAAAAAAAGGGGGTGGTGGTGGCGGAGGGAATGAAGCTTAATTAGCAAAATGTTGACAATAGCCGATGTTAGGTACAGGTTTGTTTATTATATTAAACTCTCCACCTTCGACTATATGAAAATTTCTGTAATAAAAACTGTGTAAAGTGTTTACTTTCCCAATTATCTGCATATTATAAATGTACTTACAGCTTTTAAAATTCTGTTTATTTACAACATACTAGGAATCATATCATATTCAAGTGTCTCAGTCTGTTTGGGCTGCTATCACAGAAGGAGTATAAACTGGGCAGGCTTTTGAGGGCGCCTGCGTGGCTCAGTCGGTTAAGCGCCAACTTCGGCTCAGGTCATGATCTCACCGTCTGTGAGTTCGAGCCCCGCGTCGGGCTCTGTGCTGACAGCTCAGAGCCTAGAGCCTGCTTTGGATTCTGTGTCTCCCTCTCTCTCTCTGCCCTTCTCCTGCTCATGCTCTGTCTCTATGTCTCAAAAATAAATAAACGTCAAAAAAATTAAAAAACAAAACTGGGCAGGCTTTCAACGCTGACAGTTCTAGAAGGTAGGAAGTCCAAGATCACAGTTTGGCAGATTTGGTATCTGGTGAGAGCCCACTTCCTGGTTCACAAATGACACCTGTTCACTGTAAGCCTCACACTGCGGAATGGACAAGCTGGCTCTCTTGGGCCACCTTTATAAGAAACCTCATGACCTAAGCACCCCTCTAAGGCCCCACCTCCTAATATCATCACCTGGGGTGGGGGGTAGGTTTCAACATAGGAGTGAAGGAGGGGAGACATATATTCAGTTCAGAGCAAGCTAAAAAGTAGAAATTTCCCCTCGTTCTGGGATCCGAGAGTCTAACTTTGGAGCTATGAAAATCATCAAGATCTGGGAAGTTTCTTGGGCATAACTGATGTTCAAATAGATTTTCAGCATCTCATGAAAAGAATGCATATAATCAGTCTCCCTTGAAATGTCAAAGTGAACCTTTATAATCTCCTCATGATAAATGTACTCTTTGTGTCCTAGAGACTTTACTAGAAGATGGAGTGGCCCTGGCAAAAATTGACTGGTTTTGTTACCAACATGCTGATAAATTGGAAGCACTGATTTAATCAAATACCAAATGGGAAAGAAAAAAAAAAGTCTTATGCCTTAGAAAAGGAGACATTTCCAACACTCTCTGTCCCACTATTATCCCTGGCTACCAATGAAAGTTCAGGCTCAGCTGTAGCCTTCAGTTTTATATGTTAAATGTTTAAAAGATTAGGCAGTCTAAGGACAAAGATAGGACGAAGGTCAGCTGGGCAAGGCACACGAAAAGAAAAAAGACTGGACATGTTTCTAAATGACCACTTTACAGCGAGGACATGGAACAGTCAAGTCCAGGATATTAGGAGGCATTTCTCTGACAAGGAGCATTACTTCTTGAGGTCAACTGAAGAGTGTGTCCCAGCTTGACATATACAAATGGAGGCTATCTCAGACAAATGCAAAGCGGTGTTGACATTTCCAAACAGAGTCAATGGACAAGGGATAAGATAGAAACATTAATGCCCTCAAGCTGCTTTAAACACACCTAGTGGTATTGCTATTAGGAGCAACCTATGCAAATGCTCCTAAGGTCATTTTTAGTTTCCTTAGGTCTCCTACTGCCTAGGTCTTAGTTAGTCCAGTGGAAGAAGCCCTACAAAAGGGCTCCATGTTAGGGACGGCACTCACGCCCTCATTTCCAGCTTATTATAAGACAATATTAAGACCGTCTATTAACTGGAAGTTCATAGTTGGTAGATCTTAAATTTCAGCACAAAGAAAGAAGAAGCCACCATCCACAGCCCAAGCCACATCAAGAAATCCAAGTTGTGGGGCGCCTGGGTGGCTCAGTCAATTAACGTCCAACTTCCGCTCAAGTCATAATCTCACCGTTTGGGAGTTCAACCCCCACATCAGGCTCTGGGCTGACAGCTTAGAGCCTGGAGCCCGCTTCCAATTCTGTGTCTCCCTCTCTCTCTGCCCCTCCCCCACTCATGCCTGTCTCTTTCTCCCTCTCAAAAATAAACATTAAAAAAAAGTTTAAAAAGGAAAAGTTTTGTTTGCTCTCGATAGCACATCCGGCCTGGTCCTACTTCTTATGGCATATACCAAGCACCCCCGTTTTTGCCTTCAGTTGCCAAACGACCCATAAAAAGCACTGGGCCATAGTCATCATCTCTGATCATCAAGCGTCTCCTGAGAATTTACTACACTCAAGCACTGTCTTAAGTTTAGGGAGGTTTAGGAGTCGAAGAAGGATCAAGTCGATGCTCTGCCACGTGAGAAATCGCCAGTGCCTGTCCCCACGAATCTGCAAAGCATCCCATCTCATCACATGGCAGCGGCATACGCTTTGCATTTAAATAGTAACCCTACAACGATACATTTCGCGTCTTCATTAAACTGATGTGGACATTCACTGGTGACATCTGTCACTTGGAATTTTTCCCTTAATAAAATCGATGGCGAACAAGTAACGAAGGGTTATTGCTTCAGGACATCTGGCGTATGGAAATGGCCCCCTGCAAAGCACTGAATGTTAACCCGTTTTCATTAAAATGAGAGCCTACCTGAGCTATACACAAGTTTTGCTGGAGTGAAAGACTGCTTTCCGCCAGCTGAACAAAGTTGGCTACATACAGCTCGTGTGGCACAAATGTTTCATGGGAGAATGAACAAATTATGCCTCTGAAGAGTAGCCGAGTATTTATTCTGACACAGCTTCCACAGGACAACCAGCAACCCCATTTGAAGTAAATTCCTTAGTCTGTTCCAATAAGAAGAATTGTGTTGGAACTCTGTTCCCCACTCTAAAGAGAGCAAATCCATTTACAGCTGGAGAAAAGTCTCTGGGATAGATCTAACCTATTCGCTTTGTGGGTTTTGATGCTGCTGAGGAAGCCAATGATATTTCAAGTTGGTGCTGGTTTGGACACAGTCGAGAGAGCTCTTGGGAGTGTTTTTTCCTCAACAGCTCAATCATGACTGCAAAAACACGATCAGTATCACAGATGCCGTGCAGCAACTCGTCTTGACAGTAGTGAACTAATGAACATCCATCATTAGATTGTTCGAACATCTTTCACAATTGAATATCTGACTTCAAAAGAAATTGTCGGACAGTCTTCAGCATCTCCGCAGCATTCATCTGAAGCAATCTGTAGTGTTTATCTGTAGTTTAAATGCAAAAAGAAAAGAAAAATCACTCTAATGTTTCATGCAAGGCTGCTTCTGGAACAAAATTAATAATGGCTGCAATTTGCGGAATGGATCTCTCGTGTTGTGGAGGCTAAATCCAACTAATTTAATTCCTTTGCAGTAATGGCTTAAAATATTGCAGGAGACACACTCAAAACACTCAAAACATTCTGACCGTGGAACAACACAGTCCTTTATTTACCAATCTCCTTTGGAGAATGCCCACCGACATTTTTCTTGGCTCAATGACGTGTTTGCTTTCCCCCATAAATCCAACCCTGTTTTTCCAGATTCATCCATTTTCATTTTTGGTGAATTCTAATTGGTTCCCACCGAGGTTTGGCAGCTACCAAACTGATCATACGCCAGTTTAATGGACTTCGGGGATATTTAACAAATTGTTCACTATTTCACTGTGCACTGAAGGGTAGCTGTCACTATTCTTTTTTCTTGTCATAACCGTTGTGGCCATTATGACAGCCCTGCACATGATTTATTTTGTGGCATAATTTTCTGTGCGGGGAAAAATAATAATGCTTCACCACCTCCATCTCCTCTACCACTGAAAGTATGATGAGATTAAAGATAGGCTCCTGCTTTTACATGAAAAATAATGATTACTAGCCTGTCAATTTGTAGAGTAAATTGTGATTCAATTCCATATAACACTGGACACCTACAAAGATGTATTGAAACGAAATCATTGTGTGATCATTCATTTCATCCTTCCAAAATGAGCATTCAATCAGCTTTACAAAAAGATAATAGACCTATTCATCAGATGTTTAATGAATGAGTTTTAAATAACACGGGATCATAGGAAACATCTTTGAAATATTTGAATCCACGCTTTGTTTCTTTAAAAACAAACCCATTAGAGGGGGAAAAAATGCACTTCATCATATTGTTTATAGACTACAAAGATTTAACTTCCCGGTAATAATTTATAAGGCAATGAAATGAAAATATGCAAATTTCCAAGAAGCATTGGACAGAGCAGGCTTCTCTTAGAAAAGTTTACTTTTTTTGATCTCAATTTGGCGGGTTAACGCTGAGCCCCGCAGACAGCCCACATTAGGGGGTGCTCTGTGAGGTATATCTCTGGATTTAGGCAAATGCCCAAACTGGAAGGACAGATGGGGGAGCAGCATGCAGAGACCAGGAGAGCCCCCTCTTAAATGAGAATATGCCCTAAACAGAGACAGGAAGATCGTTCTTCTGCTGACCTATAGTAACAAAGCTCATCGTGACCATTACATCGTGAATGAGCCCAGAGGCCGAATGGCAGAAGGTACAGGGAGTTGTTATAAATTTTATAACCTAATCTGCTTTGACATGACAGTTTAGAATTCTAAAGCTTCATTTTCATGCAAAGGGCACTTCCCCAGATCTCCAGAAACCACTCATTCATTTCTTCACTTTTTTTTTTTTTTTTTTTTGCCAGCTCTTCTTTTCATCTACTTCCCAACCGTGCTACATGCCACAATTCCAGGGTTCCCTGCTCCGTTGGAGACCTGCTAGCCTGGGCATCTGATGTGTTGCTGGAACTCATCAGTTGTCGAGAGACAGGTGCTCTAACATTCAGTGACATTAAAGCCAATGGAATAGCTCCCGGAGTATCTTCAGTGGCTCTGTGTTGCCGGCTATGAAAATAACAATTTACTGAGTGCCCATTCTGTGCCTAGCACTGCGTTAGGCACTTATGATGGATTAGGGAACAAATAGACAAGGGTCCTAAGGAGTCCCACCCCAGGCCAAAATGCTACATGTGATCTTTTAGGCCTGACCATAGCTAATTATAAAGCTTTAGCCTGACAGTCTTCCCGGGGGAAGAGCTGCCCTCCCCTCACCAGCGTTGGTACACAGCCCACGCGCCACTCTCTGGAGGACCCTGCCCCCCAGGACTCACCTCCCCAGCTCATGTGTGCCCGTGTTCCGAGCTTCGGTGCCTCCAGTTGGAGACGCTGTCCAGGCACCTCTGCAGGGACCTCTTTATGGCTGGGAGGGTCCTGGAGGAGCTCTTCCTTCACTCTGACTCATCCTCAGTACTTTTCCACTCCTGGCCCTGCTCCTTCTCCTGCTCCCATTCCCCCTTCCACAAAATGCTGGGAGCCCGTGGCTCCGTGCTCCCTCAGCAGTGTGCTGATCTACCTGATCTTACCCAGCTCCCTTTATGGATAAATGGAATAGTGGGGAGGCCGGTACCTTCTTTCTCTTTGTGGCATTTTCCTGACACTCTTGCAGTATGTGAATAAAGGCAATAGAGTCAGGCTTATTGTTCTAGTCAGCCATTTTTGACAGCTGGCAGCCTTCTAACTAGTCCTTGCCCTCATAAAGCTTACATTCTAGATTACTCTCTGATTTGGGTTAAAAACTCAATACATTTTGGGATGCCTGGTTGGCTCAGTTAGAGGAGCATGTGACTCTTGATCTCTGGGTCATGGGTTCGAGCCCCACGTTGGGTGTAGAGATTACATAAACAAACAAACAAACAAAGAAATAAACTTAAAAACTCGATGACTTTCGGAAGTAAATGTTAGAAGAAAGGTAGCACATTAATTCATTTTCGATAATAGCAACTTAACTCAAATTTTTACTTTAAGACTAGTTGTTAGGGAAGGTACAAAATGTAAAATGCTGCCCAAGGTTACAGGTTTGGGTAAGCATGTCCTGAAAGATCTTAGTAACTGTCTTAGTTGCTCTGGTCCATTGTAACAAGAAAGCACAGGCTGGGGAGCTTAAACGACAGACATTTATTTCTCACGGCTCCGGAGGTTGGAAGTCCAAGATCAAGAGGCCAACAGATTCAATTCCCGATAAGGACTTGCTTCCTGGATTGTAGGTAGCCGCCTTCTTTATGTGAATTTACGACAGGGAGACAGAGTTCTGGTCTCTCTTTCTCTTCTTATAAAGACATTACTGCTGTCATGGGAGACCCACCCTCATGCTCTTATCTAAACTGAATTGTCTCCCAAAAGCCGACCTCCAAGTACCATCACACTGAAGTTTATGGCTTCGACATATGGATTTTCTGGGAATACAAGCATTCAGTCTACTCAGTAGCCATTGTACATTATTACGGGTATCATATTTTGTTATTATTATTTTAGAGAGAGAGACAGAGAGACAGTGCATGTGCCAGTGGGGAGGGACACAGAGAGAGAGACTATCTCAAACAGTCTCCACATTCAGCACAAAGCCCAACACCAGGCTCAGTCCCACAACCCCAGGATCATGTCCTGAGCTGAAATCAAGAGTTGGACACTCAACCGACTAAACCATGAAGGCTCCTGAGTACCATATTTTTGAGAGTGATGGGGAACATTAAAAAGGGAATTAGCTGGGCATTTGTTTTGTTTTGTTTTGTATTTTATCTTATTTCATTTTATTTTGTTTGCCCAGAATTTTTCCTTTCAAAAAGTGCCTTTCACCATTGTGGGTACCAGAGGTAGACAAATTCAAGGCTAAGGGCATAGTCATCTAGACTGTCAAGTCTACTCAACTTCTGACACCAACTGCAATGAGGATGCTAAACTTCAAAGTCTGAGGGAACAGTTTGCACAAGACCATCCTCACTTCAGACCAGCTGGCTACAACTTTAGAGGCTCCCATGACCACCCTCAGTTTACTAGAAGTACGGTTTTATTATAACAAAGTGATACAAATTAGAACCAGAGATGCAGAAGGTGAAGTGTGAGAGGGTTCTAAATATGAAAATTCTATCATATTCAGAGATGCATTACACTCTAGCATCAAAATGTTACAGCAAATAAAGAATATTGTCAACCAGGGAAACTCACCCTCATTTTGGTCTCCAGGGTTTTCATTGGAATTTCATTACTTAGGCATGACTGATTGAATCATTGCCCACATAGCTGAACTCAATTTGCCTTCCCTCCCCTATTTTAAGCTAATACCTTATGATTTAAAGCTACAATGTTCTCATCAAATGATTGATCTTCCTAGCATGGCCATGCCCTTCCCTTGAATCACCTCATTAGTATAAACCGTCAGATGTGGCCCAAGGAGTCCACCGTGGGTAACAAAGACCCTCCCATCACTTTGGAAATTCTAAGGGTTTAGAGATCACATTGCAAGGGCCACGACAAAGGCCAGATCTCCCTTTGGGTAAAATTAACTCATTATTACACAGTGGGATTGCCAACCACCTGACTCACATTGGTCAATTGGAACATCCCATCCTCTGACAACACTCAGTGATTGGTTCAAGGTTGAGCACACCTCAACCTTGAACTTTGGTAGAAAGTGTGTATGTGTGTATTCGAGGTAGAAAGAGAGGGAGGGATTTGACGATATCACTTGAGTCTCTGAATTTAGCTACACGAGAAATCTTCTAGACTTCACTTACAAGAGCTAATAGATTCCTTCTTATTTTCTTCTTCTTTTGGTTTAAGCTACTTCAAGTCAGGTTTCTGTCACTTACAATCGAATGCATCTTGTCTAATACCTGAAGGATTTTTGTGAGTGCTGAAATGGAGACAGAGAATGGATATGGACCACCCCACCTTTATCTCTTTTGGGAAACTGCCCATGATCATTCTTATTGTCTAGTTTTCTAAAAGTACCATATGGTTGTTTTTACTTGAAGTTAACCAAGAAATTCAAATTGATCTATATCCCACAAAAAAGTCATGGCAATTGGCTGATTGATAATCAATTATTTTTAAAATAATATAATGTACTATAACTGCAGAGGAATATTGTGATCAAGTTTAATCCTTCCCACTCCTGACAACCACTCATTATAATCAACAGGAATAATCCTATCACTAAGTGTTATTGATAAGAACAATTTAAGAAGCTGAACAAAAGGTTATTCTGATTCAAAACCAGGCTTTAGACTTGTAGTTCTAAATCTTAGAGAGAGACCACCTCATGTTATAAACACAGGTGATGCATAAGGATATATATGTATATTAAAAACTTTAGTGGTAAAGTACCCAAATTACAAAGTATTTAATTTTTAAATTAACTATTATCATTTCTGATTTTTCATATCATAATATACTCTGTCACACATGTATTCCATCAGATCTCTCAAGTGAAAGAGAAGTGTACGTTACCACAGGCGGGGAGCTGAGATTAAGTACAAGCCAGTCTTAACCAATGCCTCAGCCCATGGGGTATTTTCTTTACATAAACATCTTCTGTCACAGGTAGTAACTCAGAATGAGAACCATCAGGAACCAGTTATGTAGGGTAAACAAATATGACTATATTCATAGCCTTGACATGAAGTCTTCTTTGTAAATGCCAGAATAGCAGAAACTATCTCTCCTTCTATTTGTTCTTACTGTGTTTCTGCAAAGATGGGATTAGAGACAAGTACAAAAGCCTGAAAGCAGAGGGAAAGATTTAAAATTTATTCTCCAATAATCTGATGATCCCATATTTTTCATTACTTCTGAGCCAGCATGCATTGTTATTGTCACTGAACCACATATGAAATTTGTCCACAGCTAAATCTTTCTATCTGGGACGGTTATTTTTCTTAAATGGAATGAATAAAATCTAACAAGTTTTATACTTGCTTAACATTCGATTATTTGCACCAAAAGCAGCATAGTGCATGAGTGAAACCCGCCTTGGTTTTGCATGAACACTATCATGCGAAAAGTTTCAGAGTTGATACATTAAAAAAAACTATAAGCTTCCATTGACAGGCTTCTGAAACGTCATGCTTCTTTGCCCAACAAAAATAAACTTTCAAAGTCTTCCGACTCAGTTTTAAAACATTTTCCATTCAGACTTAAAGGTACTATTATGTGTAATTTTATCAAAATTTCCCAACAGATACCTATATTCTACGAGGCACCTCCAATTGCCTCAGATATACCACCTCCCAGCCCATTCTGCTACTGCTATCATCCAACCAACTCTCGTTTCACACACGCTGGGGCTGAGCAACAGCCCCTCCAAGTTTCTGGCTCCTCCTAAAACCTCTACACTTGGATGAAGCCCCACACTGCAGGGGCCGGGGGATGCTCCCCAGAATTAATTTCCCACCAGGTCTAGCGCTTTCAAGAACTGGCCCCAGAAAGAGGTTTGGAGAAGTCGGTGACAGTCTGGTCTGAAAGCCACACCCCAGGATGAGCCACAGGGAGAGTCTAGGGAGATTTGTCAAGCGGAAGAAGAGAAGATGCCTTTGGTAGCTGACACGTGTTGCTGATTGGGTGACTTCCCGCAGCGTCCAGGCCCGCAATTTTCCTTCCTTTCTCAATCCGCCTTCAGTTTTTGTGAATCCTAGTCCATGCGTATGCGTTAAGCTCGATGACAAAGAGCTGCACAAAGGCCAAAGGAAACAAAAACAGATGGAGGTTTCAATCCATCCTCATGGGCTTTCGACCTGCTCACAATCGCCTCTTCCTGCCCACTTGCCCCGTGGACTTCAAGCTCCAGCAACAGATATGGAGATAGCTTTATGGGACTCTTGAACAGCCCTACAATGGCATAAGCCAATTCCTGTGACAAATCATATGCAAAGACTTCTACTGGTTGTGCCTCTCTGGTGAACTGGAACTGATATACCTGGGGTAACTCTCAATAATGGAAAACAGGTGTGGGAGGAAGAGCTGGCAAATCCTTCCATTTTCCTCCACTTTTCCCACAGAATAGTCCAAGGCATAAGGCTTCACCACAGCCCATCCAGGGAAGTCTGTGTGAACTTCCCTTGTACCAACCTCCTGGGTTTACTTGTGCTCATTGTGAAATGTAGCAAGCATGGATAGAGTCCAGTCTTCTCGGTAGATCTAATAAGATCCTTCCTGATCTGGTCCCCGCTGAGCTCATCAGCCTTCATCATCTTCATGTGATATTATGGCCCTAATGAAATTCTTTCAGTGCCTTGAAGGTCTCTTATACTCTCTCCCTTGTGAGCCTTCACATGGTAAGTTTCCTTTACTAAGAGTACTTTTCTCATCTCTGCCCTGCCCAAGCCTATCCTTCAGTTCTCAAATTTGGCATCACTGTCTCCCAGAAACCCTCTTGAGTCCCCTAGACTAGGGATGACGTGATCCGTAACTCCCTCTCTTTTCCTTCTGTGACACTTGTCACACATGACTGTAATTGCTTGTTTAGTTATTTCCCCCACCAGACGGTATAACTTGTTTGTCTTCGCTTACTGCTGTATGCCTAATGCAAAATACGGGGCCTGGCACATAGGAGACACCCCATAAATATTTGATGGATGAATGACCATCATTTTAAAAAGACAGCATGGCTCCCAGGCAGGACTAATTTCACCATGATATGATTAAACGTATTGATATGTCTAAATAAAGAATGTATAAATCATTAAAGGAGCTGGTCAGTTAGGAAACAGAGAATAAGGTGAGTCACTGAGGTAAATGCTAGAATGCCTATCCAAGCATATCCAGATATGAAGGAGAGTTAGCTAATGGGCTTCAAGTATTGTGGTCCCATTAGTAAGAACATCCCTTTTATGAAATTGATACATTCAACTCTTTTAGCAGGATGCTATTAACTCCCCATTGTCTAACTCCATGCTCATGTAATTATTATTTGACTTCCCATGTCAGTCTGTCCACTAGAAGAAGGACATGTAGTTTCCAAGAATTTCAGATCTCCGTGACCGTGACTTCTCATCGTGAATGAATGAATTGGCCTCAGGTCATGGTGTGCACTGATGGTGAACTGAGTTAGATGGGGTCCCATCCCTTCTTTCTTCAGGGGACATTTCAACTCCCTTTTTCTTCACTTCTCAGGTTCAGTGGCCAACACTTGCAGGAACGAGGTCCTGGAGACCCACAGTAGGAAATTAAAATAGTTATGACCAAGGGCAGGGGGCACGTCAATTTCTTCCAGCCCTCAGGGGACTCCTGGCTAGTTCAAGATACTTTGTCAAGGAACCCCAGCAAATCAACAGGCAGTTTTTGTAACATTTTGTTCTCTGGCACACGGGAAGAGTTATAAAATTTACTCACCAACCTGAGTAATTTCTAAGTCACACTGACCAAAAGAACACAAAAATGAAAGATATTTTAAAAGCAATTTTTTTCAGTGACCATGTGAAGGTCACTAGAAATATAGGCTCTTTGATCGGATACGCCGGAGCAATGTTTTAGATTCATTTAAAATCACAGAAAATCAGACTTCATATCAAAATAAAATAGATGGTCTTCCCTTGTTGCTGAAGTAAAAAAAGAAGCAGAAAATTCTAAGAACCCTTATTCCCATAATCACTACGCATGATAATAGATGGTTCGATAAGTAAAATACAGTGTATTAGGTTTCCGTATACTTGAGGGAAAGCCCAATGGTTTAAATTTCAATTTTTGTAAAATAAATGAAATTAGCAGCATCAATTTAGTAAAAGGATGAATGCAAGTAACCCAAGTAAAAATTGTACAATCGACACAGAAACCTCGTAGAAATACATGCATTATACCTCACATACACTCCTCAACAGCATGTAAAAATGTCAGCAATTAATGCCTCTGTTCCACCCAGGAAGGTACAACTCCTCATTTAGATCTTTGTCCTTTAAAACCAAAAAGGACATGAGATAATTGGAAACCTTCTTGGAACCATGCTACTTATGAATTTGTCACTGAGTGGGTATTGGTCTATGGCCTTGTTTCCGTTCTTATATCAGAGAAGGGGGTCCAGTTCAATTAATGCAAAGTACGAACATGTTTAGCATTAAACTATACTTTTCATTTCTCCAATGGCTTGAGCAAAACATGAGTTTCCTTTAATTAAAGTGTGCGCAGGGAATGCTAATGAAAATTTTGCTAAGGTTCCAACACCTTTTGAAAACAAACCTGATCACACACTGAAGAGAACACAGGAGAGAGAGGAGAAAGAAAAAAAGAAGAAGAAAAATTAAAACTAATCAAAAAGAAAAGCTAAACTAATGTTAATCAATCCCTTGACATTTGGCACCCTGAAAATTATAGCTTAGCATTTCAAGAGGAGGAGAAAATGGGATGAAGATGTTTCACTTGCTAATACAAACAGAGGTAAGAATTGCATTACCAAAATCTGAAAAAGTAAATAAAATGCATCAGCATTTAATC